>PVLD010005100.1:0-116460 GCA_004027595.1 Dinomys branickii | reverse complement strand
GTTTGTCCCACAGGACTAAAAATGACTGGGAAAGGGTAACCTCCTCACCCCCAGCAGCGGCCCAGGGGGAGACAGGCTACCTGAGGGGAAGGAAGCACAGAAGGGACCCGCGGCAGACTCAGGGCAGAGGGAATGCCTTCGGTGCTGGGTCCTGAGCGCACTACAGCAGGAAACGCGGGCATGGCGCGACGGGCTCCAGGCCCACAGGCGAAGGGCGAGAGGGCTGCACACGAAGCCACAAAGCTACTTGGGTTCCTCCTTCTCCTCGTTTGCCTTTTTTCTGGTTCTGCTGCATGATCTCCGAGTCCCTCTGCTTGCGGGTGGGAGCAGAAAGCCCGTTGTCTCGGCGCTTCCTCTTAACCTTTTTCATATTCTTCTGGCAGGCGAGCTCACGCTGGTTACCGCGGGTCATACACAGCAGCGGCTCTGGCCTGCCTCTCTTGCGCCTCCTCCTTCCCTCGGACTTTCTGTCCAGCTCCTAGCCTGTTGATTGGTGCCACTAGGATGGGGCTTCCATCATCTACGCCCTTATTCCACATTCACACACCCTAATCCAGCCACGTTCAAAACCCCCCCACATACGGGTACATGCGGCTTCGGGAGAACATCCAGATTCAAACCGTAACATAGCCTATCTAATAACTTATGGTAACTGACACCCGTGAGCGCTACAGGAGCACTCTTCTCTATTTGCTGCCCTATCTTTCAGAAACAGTATTAAAAACATATGTAAGACTAAGTCTTTGTATGAAAAAATTACAGGTGAAATTTGTGGATGGGTAGAGGGTACATTGTGGCTATGATGGACAAACACATGATCCCTGTCTTGGGCATAACGGAGAGGAATGGCATGAGATTTCACCATGCTGTTCAGAATGGCAAACAATGGAAAACTTGGGAATTTTTCATGGAGTGTTTTTTATACTGCAGTTGACTGTAGGTAACAAAGCCAAAAAGTAAAAATACAGACTACTATGCTGTATTGTCACCTGTAGATTCATGTACCCGTCATCACAAGCACAATGCAGAACTAGTCCTTCACACAAACGCCTCCCTTATACCTTTATAATCACTCTACCTCTTTTACCATATTACCTTAATCCTTAGCAACCACAAATTTATTCTCCAGCCCTACATATGTAATATTTGAGACTGTTTTATACGGTTGTCTTGGTTACTTTTCTCTTGTTGCTGAGACAAAATACCCAACACCCAAATTGAAGGAAGGAAAGGTTTATTTAGCTTATAGTTTGTGGAGGTTTCAGTCCTTACTTGGCTGGTTCTGAGGCAGAATGGCACATGGCAGACGGCAAACTGTTCACGGGCAGCAGAGCACAGCAAAAGCCACAAGCAAAAGGGAAGAATGGCGGCAAGCAGCCTCCTTTTCTCCCCTACAATGTAAACAGCCTACCCCCACCCAGGGGTCGTGAACCTCTCAAACAATATCCATGCCCCCCTCTTCCACAAGCTCAGGATGTATACAAAGTAAGCACCCTGGCTTCCTGCTGAATCACTCATTAGTTAAACCTGCAGATTCCCCAAGTTGACACAATGTATCAACCATAACAACGGTGAATCATACAGTATATTCTTTTGAGTTTTTACCCCAAGTTGCTGCATAAATCAATGGTTCACTCTTTTTCTCTAAATGCGTAAATTCCATAGTATGGAGGTATTAGTTTGTTTAACCATTCAGCTAATGCTGGACATTTGGGTTCTTTCCAGTTACTGGCTATTACAAACATATACAGATTTTTCTGTTGATATAAGTTTCATTTCTCTGAGATAAATGCTTGGTAGTATGACTGCTGCCTTACATGTGTATGTCTAGTTTTTTGAGGAACAGGCAAACTGTTTTACAGATTGGCTGTACATTTTACAATCTTATTAATAATGTAGGAGAGGTCTAGTTTCTCTGCTTCTTTGCCAGAATTAGGCATATTTCAGATTTTTCTTTTATAATTTGTTTTGTTGAGGAAAAGTTCACAGACACCTTAAATTTGTACGATTCTCAATGTATCAAAAATCTAAAATGTCACATATTGTGATTCTTTTTCACTGATTTTTCTAGCTTAAAATTTGGAGGTAAAATTTTCTCAAGAGAATATAAGAATTTTCTTAAGAGAATATTTGTAATAACTGGTTATACGTATGCAGAAGAATTAATCTACACCCCTATATATCACCATGCACCAAAATGAAATAAAAATGGATCAAAGACATAAATATTGAAACAGAAATAATCTGCTAGAAAAAAAAATAAACTCTTAAAGACATAGGCACAGGAAAGGACTTTCTAAATAGAACTCCAATTGCACAAGAAACAGCATCAAGAATCAACAAAGAGGATTGTATCATATTAAAAAAGCATCTGCACAGCAAAGGAAACAATAGAATAAAGGCATAACCTACTAAATGCGAAAACTTTTTGTTAGCTACTCCTCTGACAGGATAGTAATACCTAGAATTTACAAAGAACTGAAAAAAAAATCAGATCCCTAGAATAAAAGACCCACTCAAAAAATGGGCAACTGAAATGAACAGACACTTCTTCAGAAGTACAAATGGTCAATAAAAGGAACCTTCCTACCTTTCTGGTGGGAATGTAAACTAGTACAAACTAGTACTGGTATGGAGATTTGTCAAAAAACTAAAGTTAGAAATTCCATTCGATGTAGCTATTGCCCTTGTATGTATTTCCTCAAAAGAGCCAAAGACATCAAATTACAGTGATACACACATACCAATGTCTATAGCAGCACAATTCATCACAGCTAAATCCTGGAAGTAGTGTGTATGTCCATCAACTGACAAATGGGTAAAGAAAATGTGGTATCTATACACAGTGGAATAATATTTGGCTACAAAAAGGATTTGGGACATTTGTAGGAAAATGCACTTGGGAAATATAATGGTAAGTGAAAAAAATCAGACACACAAATTTAAATACTGTGTTCTCATTTGAGTATTTCAAATGAGTATGAGTATTCTCATTTGAGTATTTCAAATGTGAACACAGTATTTAAAAAGTAAGGCAAGTACAAATAAAAAGGACTGACAGAAGAAAGCAGGGAAATACTTCTTTTGCAAATGGGAAGAGGATCAGGAGACCGTGGGCACAGTTGGGGAGGGCAGCGAGGAAAGGGAAGAAGGTCTAAGATGTGTCATATACATGTGCCAATTACCAACAATGAATATAATCATTACATACTGTAACATGGACTAAAAGTAAGATTACAACATTAATGAGGAAAACGGGGAAAGGGGGTTTAGATACAGGCAGAGGGAGGGGGGTGGGGAGACAAGGGGAGTAGATTGAAGAAAAACTTGGGGCAGAATCTCTGCAAGAAAACAGGAGAAATAACACAACTTTAATTTTATAATTAACAGGTCAGAAAACTCAAGAGGTTGACACTAGGCAGCTGTGGCAGAGTCACAGATTACCACACCATTTGGAATGGGTTCCCAGAAGAAAATGTGCACAATGTTTCAGAATTTATTTATTTATTTTGGAGACAGGGTCTGAGCTCACTACGTAGCCCAGGCTGGCCTCCATCTCACAGCAGTCCTCCTGCGTCAACCTCCTGATTACAGGCTTGTGCCACCACACTGGCTCAGAAACTCATTTTCAAAACACAGAGCCCTGGGAGGGAAAGATAGTAAGAAACAATTAATTATTAGGGCTTCATTCTAATAAAACTCTCCATTAATTAGCTGTGACTCACAGTGCCACTAATTCACTTCCATTTAATTCTTGCATTTATGAAAGGCTGATATAGAGTGTCTTTAAGAGAACTAACCGTCTAATCTTTTATGCCTATGGGTACATTTGTATCTTTTTTCTCCAATGCCTGGCATCAGTGTCAGGGAATCAAGCACTACCCCCAAAACTAGGGAAAATAGGAACACCAATACACAAGCACGCTTTCGCCTGCACCAGCCACGAGCTTGGGTGCAGACACCGCTGCCCCTGCTGGTCCTGCAGTACTCCTCTCCTACGTACACTTCCATGTTTCTTGCTGAACTCAAAAGGCCCACACAATCGATTTCTTCTTCTCCCTTAGGGTCACCCCGCAGGTAAAGGAAACAGGGGTTTCCACCTTGGGGGCTCCGGCTGCTCTTCAAGCTCACCAGTTCCTGGCTGAGAAGAAAATTAATAACATTACACAGTGCGCTTTTCTGAACAGGTCTCCAAAGCCTGCTTGTTTCTTCTGACTCACTTCCACTTGCACTGGAGATCCAACATCTGGCTCAAACACCCAGACGCTTACTACACAATCCACAAGGAGTGGGGACTTTATACACTGGGGCATTCTTCCCTATTTTCATTTGATCATGGGCATTCTAGTCAATCTTCTGATTCTCAGTTAATTGAATACAATTAAGTCCCGGAATTGAATAAAATTAAGACACCCATTCTGTGCACAAAAAAGCGTTCAACAGACGCGCTTCTCTACTGTTGGTGGGGTGTGGGCGGGTGCGTTTAAGCCCGTTTTGGCAGACTGCAGGTTTTTGCTCACTCCCAGGAGCATAGGGCTTGTCGAATTCTGACAGACCTGGCGAGCTGCCCCATGGGCACAGGTAGACACTTCTGTGAGTTTCCAGGTCCCTTCCCCGCCCTGCGCCCAGCACCCGCGCCACGGAGCCTCGCCAGCTTCCCTCCCCGGCGCGCCCCCGCTCCGTCCTGGGGTCCCGGGGACCCTGTTCCCTCGCGGACCCCTTCCCCCGTCACGGCTCCCCAGGAGCGTGGTCGTCACCGAGCTCAGCACCCCAGTCCCCTCCCGCCCGGCGCACCCTGGAGCAAGCGGCGCCAGAAACTCCTCCCTGTCCACAATCTGGGAGCCGAGCCCAGTTTGGGTAGGGTGGCTCTGGCTTATCGGCCTGTTGGCGGCATCCCACGGAGAGGCCAGCGGCGGGCGGCGGGTCAATCCCGCGTCCTCAGTCTGAGTCTCCATTTTCCCACTTCCAGCCCACGCCAAAACCAGAGCCTCCCTTGCAGGACTTAAGTTTTCTTAGGGAGAAACACAAGACAAGCAGAGACACGCATGCGCACAGCAGCTAAACTGGCTTCAAGAAAGGAGTCCCGAACTAGAGGGCGCGCAAATAGAGTGTAGAGCGTGCGTACTAGCTGCGCCCCCAAGACGCGCAGGCGCAATGCGCTGCCCGCCTGTAGGGGTCTGTTTGGGACTTTGAGCGTGGAGCAAGAGCTGGTTCTTGGAGGGCCAGTGCTGGGCTCTTGAACAGGGTGGGTCCAATGAAGAGAGTCTGTAGTCTGGTAGGTGTAGTGTGCTCGCTTTGACATCTACAGGACCAACCCATGACCTGGTGATCTCAGAAGTGGACCGCAGGCTCCCCCTCCGCGGAGCATGAGGCACTTCCGGGCCTTTGTAGCGGCGAGAGGGGAGGACGGACCCTGGATTCGGGTTATTTCTCATTCCTCGCTATTGTAACAATAGAGAGTAGTTGAGATGGAAGGTGGGAGGTTGGGGTTTGAAGGGGATTGCTGGGAGGTGTTGGGCCGAGGCAGCCTTGCCATTTCAGCTCAGTAGCGTAGCCGTAGTCGGGTCGGACCTCATTGCTTCTGGTCGCAGGAGTCGGGGTAGCTAGTCTGGGGCACTCTCAGAGACAGAAGTCTGAAGGACCTGAAGATCCAGAGTGTGTGCGTGCGGAAATTTGAGATTGAGAACGAATTTTTCAGCTACTGTATGTAGTCAGAAGGTAGATTGCGTCTTTTCACACCTTTCTTTAAACCTCACATTTTCAAAAACCGCAAAGTAGGTTTGAAGAACACTGAGAAGTCGGTGTTTTTTAAATTTGGAGTGTCACACTTGTGTTTATAGTACTCTTTCCAAAACTAGAATTTCTTTTCCAGGACCTTTTTCTTCCTTCCTTCCTTCCTTCCTTCCTTCCTTCCTCCCTCCCTCCCTCCCTCCCTCCCTCCCTTCCTTCCTTCCTTCCTTTTCTGGGCCCACAATTGAGTGGAAAATAATTCAGTCTTTGTACTTAAGTTTTCATTTGTGTTCCTAAGTTAGCATATGTACTTGATGGTAATGGAATGTACGGTTGCTTCTATTTATATGTGGATCATACCATGAAAATTGTGACTATTTTCTACAGGTAATCACTCATCCAGAGTTTTTGATGGATTTGCTAGGAGTGAAACAGCACCAAAGATGTGATATGCACACAATGCAAAAAGTGAAACATTTTAATTGTAAAAACCTTGGTTTTAATGATTGCAAAGATTAGGGTTGCAGACTCATTGCAAGTTTCGTACAGCAGTATTTCTGTTCTACATGTTTGGATTCTTGTTATCATGTTGTAGTCTTTGATCCATGTTACCCTATCTGGACTGTCCAAACAAAAATAGTCTCAGAATTAACCAGTTTTCAGCTTCATGAACAAGATCAGTATTAGCTGGATTTTTTAATGTACTTCCTTAAATGAAGTTGAAGGGCCAGTCAGAAAATTTAAAGACTGGTGTGGTCTCCCCTTTGTTTTATTCCCATGTGTTCAATAAATCATGTCTCATTTTGGTTTTTAATGACAAACTTCCTTCCCTTTCTCCATTTCTTACTGTTTTATTTTGGTTTTTGTTTCTTATTTGGAGTCAGAGGGCTGGGGATATATCTCGGTGGAGTAAGTGCCTGCCTGGCAAGTGCAAGGTCTTGAGTTTGATTCCCAGTACCGCCAAAAAAAAAAAAAAATTTAGAGTCAGAGTCTTGCTGTTAGTTCAAACTGGGCTGAAGCTCACTATGTATCCTAGGCTGACCGTGAACTCCTGGCAATCCTCCTGCCTCAGCCTCCTGAGTGTTGGGAGTACAGGCGTGTGCCACTATACCTAGTTTGTTTTGATTTTTGAGATAAGGTTTTATCGTGAAGTTCAAGCTGACCTAGAACTCACTACTTTTTTTTTTTTTCCCCGGTACTGGAGATCGAACTCAGGACCTTGCGCTTGCCAGGCAAGCGCTTATGCCACTGAGCTATACCCCTAGCCCCTAGAACTCACTACTTAACCCTGGCCTTGAACTCAGGCCACTCCTCTGCCTCCCAAGTGCTGGGATTACATGTTGCCTCACTATGCCTGGCTAATTTCTCAGTATTTGAATCACTAATTTCATCTGAGCAGTTACTAGTTATTAACCTTTCAGCATCATATCCTTTGTTTTATCTTTTGCTTGCCCTCTGATCTTTCTGGTGCCTGATTTTTACCACCGCCTTTATTCCTTAACGTGGCATATATAGCTCTTTTACCCTACCTCCTTCCTGCCCCCTGGTTCCCTGCAATTTTACATGTGTTTTTCCTTTTAGGTAGAACACCTTTCTTTTGGACAGCAGGAGAAAAATTTGTCATTTAATACCAAACACAGGCCTCCTTTTGCTATCTATTTGCTAATTTCTGGGTTCCACCCTTACATGTTTTAGATCTGTCATTCTTTGGTCTAGGACTTTGTCAGATAGTTCACGGTACTGTATTCATCTGATTCTGTTTTCCAAGCCATCTGAAACAGTTTTCGAAATTACTGATTGCATGTTCATCATGTGTGGAGAACAGGTTTGTTGGATGGAATTAATATGAATAATGATAGAGGTTATTTTCAACTCATTCATAATGTTAAGAGTATGAAAAGGAGAAAATAGTAAACTCAGTCTTATATTCAGTGATAGGATCATTGTGCGCCTGTCCAGGTGACTTTAACTTTATTTAGTTTGTAGCCCTGGTGATGGAATCCAATGCCTTATGCATGCTAAGCAAGCACTGTACCACTGAGCTGTGTTCCTAACCCTACCTCATTTTAATGTACTAAATTACTCCTGTTTGATTTGTATTATGGTATTATATTTATATTTTGGGGTTTTTAAATTTAAGGATAAAGGACATAATTGAAACTTTTCCAACAATAGCACAAGGCTTGACTTTTTTTTAAATTTTAAAAGTAAAAGAACGAAAACATATTAACAGACAGACCTTTACAAAGTAGCACAAGAATAGTACAAGGAAAACAATTATAGACAAGGGGACTGGGAGTTAACAATGGTTGTTGTATTACATATTGATAATTTCAAAGTGTATACTCAGGAATATAAATATAGACATGCAAGATTGATCAAACAACTAATCACTGACTGTTCCTGGTAATAAAGCAACAGAAGTCAGTAGTACAACTATGTTAGCTATCCTGCATATACATACATACATAATTATCCCTTTCTTCCTTTTCTCTTGCCCCTCATCCCAGTTGCTCTTTACTTTTGAGCAGTTTCCTTTCATTGCACAATGTGTATCATACCTCCTAATTTATAAGACTTGACATTTTAAAGAGCAGTTTATTATAACATAATAGGTAGATTGTAAGTATTATTACTAACAATGTACCTTTGCGCAGTGGTTCTTCAGCATTTTGAATCCAGGACCCTTTATATTCATAATGTAATAAAAATTCTAAATAGTTTCTATTTGTATGAGCTTATATTCCTAATGTTTACACAGCTAAACACTTGTAGTTTCAGTTCTGACAGCTTAGAATTCATTGAATTGTCTTTATAAGAAGAAAGCTGAGCAAACAACATCAGTATCATTTAAAAATTTTATCAGGTAATTGAGGTCATAAGGCAAATAACTCTAAAACTGGAGAGACAAGTCTAGAAAATCAAAGTTGAGAGCAGCTTACCAGGAACCTCTTCCTCCTGAGGCATTTACTAGTGGGAACATTTAGAATGATCATCAATGAGTTCCTGGAGGTCAAGTATAGATTCCCTTGAGAGAACCCCTACAAAATCTCCCCCGCCCCCTGAAACTACCAGAATCTCATAGAAATGATTGGGGGAAAAATTCCCTATTGGTTTGTGCATGGGTAGGGGGAAAGTAACCAATTTAAAATATACCCAGTGAAAAAGTAATGGTTTTGATACACTATCTAGAGCCCTCCTCTCACGAGAAAACCAGCAGGGCAATGGTGGTGAATCTAGGATGTGTATGCTACTGTGGGCATGCAGAGTCCTCTCTGTCAGCACCAAGCCAAGTTGTACCAGCCACCAAGCATCAGACAGCAGTGTACACGGTCCGTGTGCATGCTCAGGAAGGAGCATACCAGGTGATGATATCACAAGCAGTGACTCAGGCACGATTCATCTGAGATTTTTGCATGGCTGGTCAGCATGCTGCCAAGGATAGATAGATAGATAGATAGATAGATAGATAGATAGATAGATAGATAATCTCTTGCTTGGACTGGCTATGAATTCTAATACATTTGTTTTTATTAACACAAGATTTTAACTTTGAGCCGAATGTGGTGATACATGCCTATACTCCTACCTCTCAAGAGGCTGAGGGAGGAGGTTTGTGGTGAGTTCGAGGCCAACCTAGGCTACATAAGCAAGTTCAAGGCCAGCCAGTACTACCTAGTGACACCTGGTCTAAAAAAAAATTTTAGCATTGAAATTTAATATCTAATATTTAACAAAAAGATTTTCTAATTAAGAGACAGATTCTTTTTAATACTGTGTTATCCTTCTGACATATTTGAATCTGCAATATCATATTTAGGTTATATATATTTTGTCTGGACTGTGATTTTAGCAGAAGCTCCCACAAGGTAGGAAATGCACTCCGATGCCTTTTTGAGAGCCAGCCAAAAGCTGGTGGCAGTGAAACATTGCCTTCTTGTGTGCTGATAGTTAGTAAATTCAAGAGGAACTCCAACCTGAGAATTACTGCTACAGATGATTGATTCAGGGAATATCCAATTCTTTGGTGTTAACTAATAGTGATTGCTATTTTTGGTATATAGATAGGTTTATATTGAGTGCTTCATTATTTTTTTTTTCAATTTTGTGTTTTTATAGACTCCAAGTCTTGAACCTGAAATGACTACGGCAAAAAAAGCAAAACTGAAACCGGATAGTGGAAGATCATTCCAACAGGCCTGGACAGAGTCATTTGGAGTGATTGAATGCAATGGGAAAGCGTTATGTATTCTGTGTAGTGAGAGTGTTGTGTGTCGCACATCAAGTGTTAGACGGCACTTTGACACTAACCACAAAAGTGTGGCTGAACTTGGTGAAACTGAAAGGAAAGAGTTTCTAGAAGGAAAATTGAGGAAATACCATTCCCAATACTTTAGTTTTTGCAACCATCTTTCTAAAACAAATCATCTGACGGCTGCCAGCTTTCGAATTTCACTGTGTATGGTAAAACATGGTAAGCCCCTCTCTGATGGGGATTTTATCAAAATGGCCATGTTGTCTGGGAGTGATTCCCTTTTCCATGATTTCCCAAACAAGGATAAAATTATGCAACGCATCTCTGAGATGCCACTTAGCAGAAACACTGTTAAAGATCGAGTCCTGCGCATGGCAGGTGATGTTAGTCAGCAACTCACCACTGACTTACAAAGGGCAGCCTGTTACTCCATGTGCTTGTATGAAAGCACAGACATAAATAACCATGCAAAGCTAGCAGTAATTTTGCGTTATGCAGTTGGTGACATCATGAGAGAAGAGCTGGTGAAACTGGTGTCTTTGTCTGGAAGAACAGAAGGGATAGATATCTACAATGCTGTGATGGAGGCTTTTTTGTCACAAGACATAAGACCAGAAAAAGTGGTTTCAGTTACCAGTGATGGGGCGCCTCACATAATGGGGGCAACATCTGGTTTCGTACAGTTCTTTGTTAAAGAAACAAAACATCCAGTCATTCAGTTTCATTGTATTATACATCAAGAAGCCCTTTGTGCCAGGGAAGGCAGCAGAAAATTAGATGATATCCTCAAAGATGTCACAAAAATGGTGAATTATATCATGGCTCGTGCCCGTAATTTTCAACAGTTTCAAGCACTGCTTGATGAGGTTCAGGCACAGTATAATGCATTACTTATGTACAATAAAGTCCGATGGCTGAGCAGAGGACGAGTCCTGGAGAGATTTGTAGCCTGTTTGGATGAAATTAGGCTGTTTATGAATGAAAAAGGGCAGGACTATCCACAGCTCACTGATAGGGTGTGGCTTAATAACCTCATGTTTTTTACAGATTTTACACTACATTTCAATGTACTGAACAAAAAACTACAAAGTATAGGGAAAACAGCAGAAAGGATGTTTTATGATATCAAAACATTTGAGAAAAAACTGCAGGTTTTTGAGAGAGACCTTGAAAGTGGGCAGCTGAAATACTTTCCAAATCTAAAAATACATTTAGAAAATTCTACATTTTCAGACCATCCTACAAGCCATCAGGAAATCTATAAGGAATTTTCTAGCATTGTAGCAGCTGCAAAGGCAAATATTAGAAACAGATTTTTACAGTTCCGTAAGATGGAGACAACCCTGTGTTTTCTTACTTCTCCAGATAAAGCCAAATTTGAAGAACTTGATCTTTCCTGCTTACACTGGTTAGATTTTGGAAATCTGGAAATGGAGCTATTGGAATTTCAAGAAAGTTCTATCTGGAAAAATAAATTCTTTGACCTGCGAGCAACACTTGAGAAGATAGAGACATTAGCGTGCGAAGGGAGGACAAAGGACAGCACAGTTGGTAGTCCTGAAAATGAAATCCTTAAAGTGTGGAATTCTCTGCCAAATAATTTCAAGTCAATGAAAGCCCTTGGGGTTGCATTTCTTACTTTGTTTGGATCGTCTTATGCTTGTGAGCAGCTGTTTTCAGCTTTGAATTACATCAAATCTGATACAAGAAAACAGACAGATGATGTGAGTGCTGCATGTGTTGCTCTCAAACTAACGAAGTATGAGCCAAGGTTTGACAAATTATCAGCATGCATACAACAGCAAAGATCACATTAACTGCAAAAGCATGCCAAATCCAAGCCTTTACCTTTCAATAAAAAGCTGTATCATTAAAAGCTGCTACTGTGTTTTTTTTTTAAGACAAAAGATGTTAATGTAAGAATTTTTTTTTTCTAAACTAAAACCTTGGTATTCAGGCTTAATTGCAGTGTTGGCACTTTGTAATAACTAAGTAGGTCTTGGGTTGCAATTTGGGTGCTGGGTCTCTAAAAGATTTGCCATCAATGTGCTAGAGCCTTATCTGATGGGAAGGGAAGGAATAGAAAAAAGGCAGCGGGATGCCTTTGAAAGTGATAGTCAAGGGACTCATGCTTATAGAACATACTGAGATTGAGTCGTACAATGATAGTGTATACACAGGGCTCTAGTGGATTATAACTAAGAGCTGTGAAAACAGACCCTAGTTTAGTAGGAGTTTCTAGGGAAACCCAAAGACGGTAGGGCAGATGAATGCCAGAATAATAGAAGGAATTGAAGCCTCTGACACCTCTAGCTAAATAGACATAAAAAAAAAATTGGGAGGTTGACCTTTACATGAATAGCTGACTACCTCAGTTCATACACATTTTAGTACATCATACCCAACTTTCAACAAAAGACACGGTAAAGAAATGATAATATTAGAATCATTGTTAGGTATGACACAGATTTTGGAATACTTGATAAGGAATATAAAATAGTATATTAGATCTAATGTAAAAAGTATGACAACATGGGCAAAGGGGCAGGGGAAGCAAAAAGAAAGTTATATGCATATGTGTTATGTACTGAAAATGTAATAAAAATTAACAAAAACCATGGGCAACACAGTTCAAGACTAAGGAAGACTAAAAAGGAAGTAGTATATATCAAAAACATTGTGACTGAGAGGAAGGTCTTTTATAGATTATCAGTTGACTGGACTGACCAGACTGCACCCCAACCCAAATCAGTGAACTTGAACATTTGTCAACAAGAACTGCCTCATGAGAGGGCAGGATGGTGGGTTAGATGGACCCAGCACTCATGTGCCTCTAGACATAGAATCAAGACATCTGAGAACAGCTGCTCTCTGATAGGTGATTATAGAAAAATGCGCTAGTTCAATTATGAGCACATAGAAACTTAGAAAAACTGGGACTTGGGATACAGAGTAACACAGAGTGCCCCAGTACCTGTTGCATGACAGTGCGGCAGCAGGGAGGGGTGGATGGGAAAGGGAATAACCCAGAAAGCATAGCTAACTCCCAAGTTCAGCATCATGTATAAGTGCAGTTTGAACAGTTGGATCTGGGATCTACATAGCATGCTGGCACTGGGAAAGTTTTCTCCACTTTTAACGTTTGCAGTACAGTAAAAGCCATTTTGAGAAGTTTTTGAGCTTACTGATCTGGGAGTGAAATTCCCTGCAATTTCCTGTCTTCAGGAAGTTCCCTACAGCAAATATTGATATATTGAACAAGTAAGTTTTTGCCTTCACAACCAGTTTTGACGTTGGGGGAGAGCCCCTGAAAACAGTTGAGAACTTTATCCGATGGTAAACTTATCTCTGACATGTAAGGGCAGAGAAGTTGTGGCCCCTTTAGGACCAGCAACTTGGGGTGCCACATGTGGGAGTCAGTGAAACAAGTGGCCACATATGATTACATGCCGGAGCCAAGTCTCAGAACACCAGTCAGTAAGTGGAGTGTGTGCTGAGCTCACGTCTACCTTCTCTAAAGCAGATAGCAACGACCTCCTTAGTATTTCCTATACTGCAAAGCAAGCATCACCGTAAGTGCTGGAGAGTGTAATGCACTGCAGTGATCAATGTCAGACCTGCTCTAGGCACATGCAGAAAAAGTAACACTGGATTAATTTGGGTAGGGGAATCTTTGCGTTCCGTCCTAATGCATACTGATGAGCAAGGCAGCTGAAAGGTATTACAGTTGACTCTAGCCACAAACCATTCAGGATGGCCCTAGGATGTGCAACGTAAGACAAGGGTAAACAGTCATTCTCTCGAAGGGGCACATGACATCCAAGCAGCCTAGATAACAGACATCCATTCTTGCCTGCATAACCAGCCTCCTTGGCAGAGGGAAAACATGAATTTACAGAAGACACTGATAGTGTTTGGCTAGCAGAGCCAAACAATGATATGAAATAGGAACAAGCAATTTAGGAAAGGTTTAGAGTCCATGAAAAGAAACCAAACAAAAATCAGGAGATAAAAATTCTACTGAAAGTATGGGCAGCAGAAGTGACCAGTGTGGGGAGGGAGTGTCAGAACTAGAAGATATGGCTGATATAGGTGACTTTACATTCAGAGATACCTTATAAACAACAGAAGACCATACAAAAAGGATCCAACAGTTGCTAAATGATACAAAGAATAATAATCTAAAATGAATCTGGATTAGAGCAAAGTGTTAGGAAGTACCACCTCATTAATATCTCTCCTTAATGGCTTCAATTCCCTGATCAAAAGACACAGATTGGATAAAAAACAAACAAAACAACAGTAGCAAGAACAATAACAAAAAATCATGAATTCCACAGTATGCTATATATAAAAAAACCTATTCCAAACAAATACATAGGGCTGGGGATATAGCTCAGTGGAATAAGCGCCTGCCTAGCAAGTGCAAGGTCCTGAGTTCGATCCCCAGTACCGCCAAAAAAAAAAAAAAAATAATAAAAACAAACAAATACATAGATCAGCCTCACGTGGTGATGCATGCCTGTAATCCCAGCACTCGGGAGGCTGAGGCAGGAGGATTGTGAGTTTGAGACCAGCCTGGGCTACCAAGTGAGCTCAGGCCAGTCTGAACTGCACAGTGAGACCCTGTCTCAAAAAGATAAAAGCAATAACAACAAAAAACCAAAGAAATTCATAGATTAAAATTCAAAGAATGGAAAACAACATTCCTTCCAATTGGAGAATGAAAACAAGTAGGAATTGATAACTTATTTTCAGATAAAGTGGATTTAAGGCCAAAACTGATCAGAGTAGAAAAAATTTACTATCTGTTGGTTAAAGGAATAATTAAATAGGTACAGATAATTACAAACATTTATGAACCAAACTCTGATGCACCCAACTTAAGACAAATACTATTAGATGTGAAAAATCAGATAAACATCAATAAAATTGTAACATCATGCTGTAACAAATAGATCAAGTAGACAACCAATTAAAAAATACCAGAGTTGAACCAAACTTTTGAATGAATAGACTTCATAGATATCTACAGCAACAACAGAATACATATTCTTAGCAGCACATGGGATTTTTCCCAAAAGAGACCACATACTAGCCACTGAATCATGCTTAAGTAAACACAAATGAATCAAAATTATCTGATACATATTATCAAATCATAGTGCAATGATGCTAGAAGCCTGGCAAAAGAAACCACAACAATTATGCAAATACGTAGAAATTAAATAATACCCTCTTGACAATCAATGGGTCCCAGAAGAAATGAAGAGCTTAGTACCTCGAATCAAACAATAATGTCTGTACAACATACCCGAGCCTGTGGAACATAGTCAAAGCAGTTTTGGGTGGGATGTTTATAGATGTGAATGCCCACAACTGAAAAACAGAGCACACTCAAATAATCTTTTGATACACCTGAGGACCTTAGAAAACAAGACAAACCCAAACCCAAAGCTAGCATAAGAAGAGATCATAAAGATCAGGGCACGAATACTTAAAATTGAGACTAAAGCCAAATAATCAATGAATTGAAGAGCTGGTTCTTTGAAAGAGGAAACAAAATAGACAAACCATTAGCCAGTCTTATGAGAACAAGGAAAGAAAAGCCACAAATCTGTAAATAGATGTGAAAAAGGTGAAACCACGATAGGTTCTGCTGAAATCTAGACTATATGGGGTAACTACTTTGAAATGGAAAATTCAGAAGTAATGGATATATTCTTAGATGTATATAAACTAGTACCAAAACTGAATGAAAAATATATGAAAACCATGAATAATTGCATATCAGGCAATCAAATTGAAGAAATAATTGAAAAACTGCTAAGAAAAATCCTGGTTCCAACAGAGTCACTGCTGTATGCTACAAGAACTTTAGAGAAGAGCTAACACCAATACTCTTCAAACTCTTTAATGGAATCAAAAGGGAAATAGTACTCTCAAAGTCATTCCAGGGAGCAACCATTACCCTGATTCCAAAATCAGAAAAGAACCCAACAAAAAGAGAACTATAGGTCAATCTCTTTAATGAATATTGGTGCAAAAATCTTTGATAAAATACTGGCCAATTATATGCAGCAAATAAAAAATATCACACACCATGACCAAGTAAGCTTCATCTCAAAGATGCAGAGATGATTCAACATATACAAATCAATAAATACACCACATAAACAAAGGCTAGGAAAAAAAATCACATGATCCTGATAAAAGGTCTTTATCTCAATCTGACAAAAACCACCTATGACAAATCAACAGCCGACATCATATTAAATGGAGAGAGGCTGAAAGCATTCTCTCTAAAACCAGGAACAAGATAAAAGTATCTGCTATCACCACTGCTATTCAATACAGCTGTCAAATATTAGCCAGAACAATCAGGCAAGAGAAAGAAATAAAAGGGATATTTATAGGAAAATAAGAAGTTAAATTATTTCAGATGACATGATTATCTGTATAGAAGGCCCCAAAAAGGCTACGAAAGAGTCCTAGAATTAATAACCAAATTAAGTAGCACAGCAGGATACGAATAGTTATACAGCTCTAGTTCTGGGTCTGGGGGTGGTTGGTGCTGATACGATTTAGTGCAGCTACAGAAATACTTCAAAGCATGGGCTTAGGCTGTGACAAAGGAACAAAAGTGTTTGACATTTTACATAGGGGACAAGCAGTCTTATGACAGAGCATGGGGTGATATTAGGTTAGGTAACTATGACAACATTTACAAGAAACAAACTTAAGGAAACAGAAATTTAAGTTTAAAATGGCACTGGAATACAAAATGGCGTTGGTTTAGTTTCCTTTCTCATATCAGTATGACAAAATAAGTAAAACTCCTGAAGACAAAGGCATAGACGAGACTTTCTGAACAGATTCCTGGTTGCACAAGAAAAAATGCCAAGAAGAATCAACAAATGGGATCACATGAAGTTAAAAAACTGCACAGTATAATCCTAGAACTCAGGAGGCTCAGGCAGAAGGATTGCTACAAGTTTAAGACCAGCCTGAGCTTCATAGGTCAAGCCAGCCTAAACTGCATAGTGAGACCTTGTTTTAAAAAAAACAAAGCAAGCAAACAAACAAAAACAAAAACAAAACAAAAACCCTGCACAGCAAAGGAAACCACCAACAGGAGACAACCCATAGAAGGAGAAAAACCATTTTCAACTATCATCAAAGGACTAATATCTAGAATATATAAAGAACTCAAAAAAAGGAGACCTTCCAAACATAAGAGACCCAATTTAAAAAAAAAACTGGCGTCTGAAATGAATTGACACTTCTCACACAGTGCCTACTGGCAAGTGCAAGGTCTTAAGTTCTATTACCAGTACCAAAAAAAAAAAAAAAGACATGTCTCAGATTAAGGGCAAATGACCAATAAATACATGAAAAAGTTTGACATTTCTGGCCATTTGAGAAATGCAAATTAAACAACACTGAGACTCCATCTCACTCCTAAAAGAATGGCTATATGCAAAAAACTTTTGAAAAATCAGATAATAACAAATGCTGGCGAGGCTGTGGGGGAGAAAGGAACGCTTCCTCATAGCTGATGCGAGTGTACACTGGTACACAGCATGGAGGAGGTGGGTATTAAAATTGAAGATAGGAAAAATGAAATATGCATGTGTAGGAAGTGTGCATTTCAACCCTTCTCCGGGCAGGGCCACAGACTGGGAAGTACCCTGCCAAAAATTATTTGTAGAACAAAGACTATTGGAGCTGGGCGTAGTGGCACAAGCCTGTAATCCCAGCAGTTGGGAGGATAAAGCAGGAGGATTGCCATGAGTTTGAGGCCAGCTGGGGCTACAAAGTAAGACCCTGTTTAAAACACACACACACACACACTGTTGAAAATAAAAATAATTTGCTGTTCCATTGAGCCTGAACTATAAAATGAGATCTTATCTTTAAAAGAAAATCAACAAATAAATGTCAATTTTGAACCAGAACTTCAAAGAAATTGACTTTACAGATATCCACAGTATTGCACTCAACAACAGAATATACATTCCTCTCAGCAGCACACAGAACTTTTTTCAAAATAGACCATGTACTGACCCGTGTTTAAATAAAACACACTGAAATTACTCCATACATATTATCAGGTCATAGCATAATGAAACTGGAAATCAATGGCACAGAAAGCACAGAAATTATGGTAACACATGGAGAATAAGCAACACACTCTGCAATAATTAATGGACTATAGAAAAAAAATCAAGGAAGAAATTAGAAAATTCCTAGATTCAAACAATAATGCCAGTAAATGTGCCAGAACCCATGGGACACAGTGAAAGCTATTTTCAGAGGGGAGTTTATAGCTGTGAAGGCCGATATCAGAAAAACAGAGACCCACAATAAATAACCTAATGATGCACCTCAAGGTGGTAGAAAAGCAAGAACAATCCAAATCTAAAACTAGTATCAGGAATATAAAGATTCAAGCAGAAATTAATGAAATTGAGACAAAAAGTACAGAGAATAAACTGAAGAACTGATTCTTTGAAAGAATAAATAAACAAATCCTTAACCAGCCCTACCAAAAAAAAAAAAAGGAAAGACAAGACCCATATGAATGCAACTAGAAATGCAAAGGGTAAAATGACAATGAATACTGCTGAAATCCAGCAGACTATTAGTAACTACTTTTTTTTTTTGAGACAGGGTCTTACTAAGTAGTGTAGGCTGACCTTAAACTCACTTATATAGCCCAGGTTGCCCTCAAACTCACAGAAATCCTCCTGCTACAGCCTCCCAAGTGCTGGGATTACAAGTGTGCACCACCATGCCCAGCAGTAACTACTTTGAAAACCTATACTCTAATAAATTGGAAAATTTAGAAGAAATGGATAGATTTTTAGGTACATATGAAATACTGAGTATTCTAGTAACACTTGAAGACATTATATTACAGTGCTTCATGCATATCCATATTTATAGCTGCACAATTCATAATAGCTTAACTTTGGAAGTGTTCTATATGTCTATCGATGGATGAATAGATAAATTCATTAAATGGATAATTTTGGAAGTGTTCTATGTGTCTATTGACAGATGAATGGATAAATAAACTGTGCTATTTATATACAATGGAGTACTACCGTACTATAAATGATGATAAACTTTATAGAAAAATGGGCATACTTTGAGACCGTAATCTTAAGTGAAATAAATCAGACACATAAGCTTAAATATTGCATGGTTTCTCTTATGTGAGAAACCCAAAGTATCAATAAAATGCAACATAAAAGAGGAAACAGATAGGTCTTCTACAAATGAAACAGGACCAACAGATGAAGGGACAGGGAGGGAGAAAAAAAGAAGCACAGGTAAAAAGAATTAAGTTGTGTCATGTACATGAACCAGGTCCTTACAATGATTGTAATTATTATGTACTAACCAGAAAAACAAAAGCTGTTGGAACAAAGCACTAAGTCACATAGGAAGCCAAAGTCATCAAAAAAGCAAAATTCTTTTAGAGTTTCTCTAAAGGCCAGGAGAATGTGGAATGACAAATTTCAAGCCCTAAAGTAAAATAACTGGCAGCCTAAATTGCTGTATTCAGCAAAGTTATTGTTCAAAATGAAATGAGAAATAAGAACACTGAAAGAGCAGTATGGAAAATAACAAAAGGGAACCTACATGCCGAAGAAAAAGCAAGATAAACTCGATCACAAGAGCATGAAATCCATTCACTGGAAGAATGGGTTAGGAAATGGGAATTAGGAAAATATCAAACATTATTTGTTCAGTAAACTCTCAAACCTCTAACATGAATAAAGAAGAAACATTTTTCAAAAGAACCAGGAAAGAAACAACAAAATGCCAGGAACTAGCACATCCCTTTCAATAATAACACTGACCATACATGGTTTGAATTTCTAATTAAAAGACACAAAGTGGTGAATTAGATTAGAAAACATGGCATAACAAATTGCTGTCTTTGAGAAACTCATCTCATGGGCAAAGATGTGCTGATATTGAAAGTGAAAGAATGGAAAATGATATTCTAAGAAAATGAAATGTGAAACCAAGCAAGAGAAGCAATATTCATATTGAATGAAACAAACTTAAGACCAAAGGGCCAAAGCAGTCCACTATATCTAAAGGAAACAGTTCGTGAAAACCCTATGATGACTTTACATACGGGTATGCATGCACACACACGCACACACACGCACATACACACACTCCCTGAATGCAGTGCCCCCAATTTCATAAAATAGACAATTCTAGATGAAAAGGAGGGATTGCTTCCAGAGCAACAATAATGGATTTCAACACCCTGCTCTCACCAATAGATCATCTGGAGAAAAAAGTCAACAAAGAAAAGTCAGATTATATTTCATTGTAGATCAAATCTTATCAAATCATGACATGAAACTAGATGTGAGTAGCTAGAGAAACTATAAACACATAGAGATTGAATAAATGGAATCTTTTTAAAAATTGAGGGAAGTTAAAAAAAACTATGAACATGTATGGAAACTAACCTGACACATATGAACTATCCTGAACATATATGGAAAGAAAGCAAGTACTTATTCCACAAATACTACAAGAAAATAAAGAAATTTTATTTTTAACTATATGCTCACAAATCTGATAATATAAATTGAGAAATTTTATTATTGGAGGCTTAATACTATCAGTTAGGTTCTTATGGTTTCTTTGGTTATGATGAGATATGAGGGTTTCTGCCTTGCCTCCCTCAAAACAGCTCCTCGGTAACAAAATAGTCCACATTTCACCTTTCAGTTGTTTGGAATGTGGGACAATGACTTTGGCACGTGTGGCTAATCTCCTCTTCACTAAGTAATAAACTGTCTGCATTTGCAGACTGTGTCTTAACTAGCAGAATCAGACGGGCCTTGCTTTGTGCGTGCGTGACAGAGCTGTGCCAGCCACCTTCAGCCCTGTCAGCCTTTCAACCCTGGAGCTCTTACGTATACGTACCTTCTTATATACGTATTCTTGGAGAACGGCAGAGAAGGGTTAAAAAGCCAGTAATGCTACTTTATTTATATTATGAATAAATGGCAGGCCAAAGCCTGCTGTTATAAATTTCACAAGTAGTTACTTAGTGTCAACTATGCTTAGGTGTTGATGTCCCGGAAGAGCTGTAGTTGCGGTACTGCCCATTAACTTTTGTTGGCGAGAATAGAGCAAAAAGAGCACTCACTCTTCTGGGACTGCTGATAATAAACTGGCTACACAGCTGCTCTGTTTTCACGCAAGTCTCTGTGTGGCTTGATTCGCTTCCATGGAGGCCAGCAGGAAACTTATTCACAAGACAATTATGAGAGGCCAGACTGGTAGTCCTCAAAACTGCCCTACCATTTTCTAAGATAAAGGCTATCAAAAGTCCTGTACCTTTATCCCTTTTAATTTTACTACGTTCTACAAATAAATTTGGTCAAGGCTGAAGGGAAAAGGTAAAGACAAGTTTTCAATGAAATTAGTTAAGTCCTTTCAAAGATGTGAAAAAAAACCAACAAAATGAAACCGAGCAGCGTGGCTGGATGCCTGTTTATCACATGTAAGGTCCTAAGTTCAGTCCCCAACACTACATAAAAAAGTGCGTAACATTTTAGGGCTGGGTTGTTGCTCAGTGGTACAAGTGCTGGCCTAGCATATATAAGCTCTGGGCTTAACCCCCCACACCACAAAAACAACAAGTCACCACTCCATACCCACACCCACACCCACACCCATAACCCACACCCTCACACACAATCACACAAACTAGTGTTGAACATATATAAACATTTCCTTTTATATGTGATAGAAACCGAGACCCCACACAGAACCAGACCAGACCTCTGACACGAGAGAAGTCTTTATTGGGGGAGGGACAGAGTAGCAGGCTACCAAGCGGACCAAGGTAGCCCCAAGCTGAGGAAAGCGTGGGCCTTTCAGCTCTTTATTCTGGCGCGGGTGAGGTGGGGTGAGGAGATGTCCCTGGGCCAGAACAGGCCGAACCCGGAGAGGCCGGGGGTGGGGAGTGGGGTGTGGGGGGGTGTCCAGGCCAGGAGCCTCAGCGGCAGGAGTTGGCCGTGTCAGAACGACCCGAGCTGGTGAACTGCCAAAGCGAATGAGGGCGGGGAGAGCTTTTGTGGCCCAGGGGAACTGAAGCGCAACAGGTAAGGGAACGAGAGAAACATTGAAAGTTAAAGTTTTCCTACAAGGGGGGTGAGGCTGGCTGCCTTGCGACTTATTAATATGCTCTTAGTGGGAGGGGATAGAATGCAAGTATCATATGTCGACAATGTATAAATATATAGAAATATATGTAATTTGGCCTGGTAATTCAAATTTGACTCACAATTCTATATGGAAAATTTATCTTAATAAGATGTATAAGCATGTATAAGTAATAATTACAATATGCTTATAATAATAAGATATTAGAGAGGACACATTTCACAGGTTATATAAATTATGGTCTGATATGCTTATAATAGTGAGATATTAGATAGAACACACATTTTCACAGGTTATGTATAGTATGGTAACCCATACAAAGAACTACCCTATAGTTACTTTTTCAAATGAGGCATTGCTATAGAAAGATACCTATGCTGTAAATATGAAGCAAATCATTCAAAGGATGCGAACTATGATCCTGCTTAAATATATACAGTATATGCAAGTATTTTAAAAACCTAAAAAAAGTTAAAAAAACCCTAAAACCTAAAGAAACCTAAAAGGAGAAAGCTAGAAGGGAAGAATGTTTGTACATGAAATTATTGTTGGGTGTGGTGGCGCATGTCTGTAATCTCAGCACTCAGGAGTCTAAGGCAAGAGTGTCACTATGAGTTCAAGGCCAGCCTGGGCTACATAGTGAGGTCAAAAGGCCACCCTGAACTACATAGGAAGACCTTCTTAAAAAAAAAACATGACATTGTTCACAGTTTCTGTGGGTGGATGGGTGTATATAAAAATGTTTGAATTGTCTTTGCTTTCTGGTTTTTCTATAACATGTATTACACTATCATGAGTTATTTTTAAGTCAGAAGGTAAATGATTAAGGCCGTTTTCTTTACTTAGGGCATCACTCTTCAGCCAAAAACAAGGGACAAAAATTAAATGATTGTTTTTTACACATGGTAATTACCATGACAAGTCAGGTGTTACAATTTATGTCTAGATGCCCCCGCAAAGCCACATGTGCTCAGAGGTGGTGTTTTCAGGGAGGTGATTGGATCATGAGAATGTAATTCTCATTAGCAGATTAATCCATTGGCGAGTTCATGGCTAAATGGGATTTGGGAGGTGAAGCCTGGTGGGAGGAGGTGGGTCTATGGGAGCATGGCTTGGAAGGATGTATCTTCTCCTCTCACCCATCTCTGTGCTTCTTGCTGCCACGTCATGAGCTGTCTCTCCTCTGCCATGCCCCTCTGCACACCACGCTGCCTTGGAGCCAACTGACTATGGACCAAAACCTCTACAAAATGTGAGCCAAAAGAAACCTTGCCTCCTCTAAGTTGTGAATGTTGGATGTTGTATCCCAATAACAGGAGAGTACCTAAGACATCAGGTTTCATTATCAAGAGTTTTTAAAAAAATTCAATTGATGATTCTTTTACTAAACTCATCTTTCTGCACCCCCACCTCACTTTTAGATAGTCTCACCCTGTAGTCAGTGCTGGCCTGGGACTCTCTATGTAGCTAAGCTGACACTGACCTCATGATTTTCTTGCCTCCATCTCCTGAGGTTTGGAATGAAATGCGTGTGCTGTGACACCTGGCTTCTTTCATCCCTAACATATTATCTTCTTGTTATGGATCGATCCATCGATGTGTTCTGACCTAGACGTGCTGTTAGGAGGTGGGGCCTAGTTGGTAGTTGTGTCACCGCACTGTGCCTTTGGAGGGTATATCTGCTTCTCAAGCCCTCTCCCCCCGCCCCTTGTTTCCTGGCTGACACTGGTTGAGGAGCTTTCCTCTGCCATGCCCTCTACCATGCTGTTCTTGCCTTGGAGCCAGCCAACTGTGGACTAAACCATGAGCCAAAATAAGCCTCTCATCCTTTAAGTTGAGGATGTTGGATATTGTGTCTTAGCGACAGAAAAGTGACTAACACACTTTTCTTTTATGAACTCTGTAAAGAAATCATAAATATGTGTATCTCCAAAGCTCCAAGGAGAATATTAGGGAAACTTCTCACAGTGCCAGTTCTTGGAGACCCCTGCAGTGGGTTTCGATCTCCTGCCCAGATTATGGCATAGGCAGGAAAGAAAGAAAGAGCAAGAGGCAAAGTAGAAGGTGCAGCTACAGGGACTCTGGGATAACCAGTTGCATTCTAGGACCAAAAGTCTCCAAATCCCCAGCTAGCCACCAGTTTATTAGCCAGAGCAGAGGAGTGGGGCTGGTGCTTTCTCTGAATAGCATAAAAGTAGTGGCTAAATGGGCAAGTTTAACATATAAAGAGAACAAGCAAAAATCCTCCCCATACCTGGGTGCTACGATTTCTATATTCCAAAACCATCGCACAAGATGGGCAGGGTAAGGAGAGCCTAGGACAGATAATGTGTCAATTTATAATTCATGGTCTCTAACAGGAAAACTCATTTTTCCATGGCTTACTATGTGATGTGGTATGTACAGTTTCTGATGGGCCAAATGGCTGTATGTAGGCAGCCATGCAGGAGGTGGAGTCCTGTTCACTGGGGTTGGGGGGCTACATACTTGTCAGGGCCGACTGTGGTCTCCTGTGGGTAAATGAAGCTCTAGGACCATCCTGAAAGGTATGTGCTAGGAGAGGCCTACAAGACCCTAATCCTGCAACTCAGTTCCAGTTGAGAATTAGGCAATAGAAAGAACAGAAAATAAAATAATCAGAAGTAACTTTCAATTTTAGTAAACAGAGACTTCCACCTAATAAGGTGAGTTCTGCTAATGATGGGGGAATCTCTATGAAAAGAATTCAGCTGTTCTTTACAGGTGGTAGGAACAATCACATCACCATGATGGTGATGATAGCTGATATTTACTTAGTGAAGACTGGGTGTCCAGCCCTAGCTCTTATAGATTTTCATCCTTACAGAAAGGCTATGGTATAGGTAATACTGTTAGTACAATGGCAAGGAGAAACACTGAAATGAAACCCAGGATTTGGAGGCGGATTTATTTGACATTAGTCAGCCACTGACTAGGAATGAATTGTTCCTCAAAATGTCGGGCCCTGCTCTCTGGTGGTCTAGGGCTATGCCAGATAAGGAAGCAGGAAGTACAGAGACAGAAGGGCTTGTCACTTGGGGATTGGTTCTTACCATATGCATCACAGTGATCAGCCTTTTCTAAAATACAAAAGTAACAGAAACTCTAATGGGGACTATTACCTGCATAACTAACAAACTGAAGCATACTGGGGGGCCTCTACATTAGCATCCTTATTTTATTAGTGGAAGCAATAACTAAACAAGAAACACCAGCATAGAGAGGTTGAAAATTTCCCCAAAGCTACAAAGGAACAAAAAGGACCAGAAATTGGTTTCAGCTAGCCTGGTTCCAAGGACAGATTGTAAACCCCAAATTAGCTATTATGGCTCTGCTGTATATGTGTAGTTGCTTGTCTAGTGACTTTTCTCAACTAACTTGTAAAGTATATATTCTTTGCTATGTGTAGACACTAAAAACTGTTCTGACTAGCTTAGTGTTCAGCTAATGACCAAGCAAAGATTTTCTTAAATGCCTGGAAAATTGCCTAGTCCGTGTGCATGTAAATCATGCTTTCAGTACTCAGTCAAGCAGTTGAAAACTTTGCCTTTGATTTCACTTGCTGCTTGGAAAGAGACTCTATATCAGCCAGAGGTGAGAATGTAGGGCTGTTCGAATCTTTCTTGAGTGTGCTTATAGCCTTAGTCACACACGTATCCTCACACATGATCTTGTAGGCTCCCTGACAGATGTCAGAGTCTTTTAAAATCACTATAGCTTTGGGATTTGGGGACATCTCATTCCCCAGCTTATTGTTTAAAATTTTGGGCTTGTTATTTGTCCCAAATGTTATCCATTACCATATGCAGCCCAGCAGTTAAATCAATTGACCTTGGTAGTCTCTAAGTCAGCTGGAATATAGCCTCGTGGGTGAGGACTTCCACGTAACCAGCAGACAGGTCACACAGTAACAATTCTTTGGTAATGAGGCTTCGAAAGATCTCGACCTTTGTTCTGTTCCTCTGGGGGCTGCACAGAAATGTGGGTTATTTTCAAGGCAACCATGAAGCTAGAGAGAGAGTTACTGGACAGTGTCATAAACTTTACTGTTTATGCTGACCTTTGGTTGTTTCTCTTGTATAAATGCTTTATGGGATGATGCAAGGCTTTAGGTATTTTTCAGAAAAGCTGAAAAATTTTTGCAAGATTTTTGGTTTATGGAGAAAATTGTCAGAGATTCTTCTTGTGCTACCATTTTCTTGAATCTTTCTGGCTGTTCATGACCTTATTCAGGTTTTGGCCAGGGCAGTCAGGAAAGACCAATGGTAATTAAAATAATTGCCTCGTTTAACTGAGTTGGCCTTGCTTGGTCCATCTACCTTGAAATCATAGAAACCTGGCTAAAATACATATCCTAATCCAGTAATTTTTTTGAGTTTTTTCA
Source organism: Dinomys branickii (assembly GCA_004027595.1). NCBI lineage: Eukaryota > Metazoa > Chordata > Mammalia > Rodentia > Dinomyidae > Dinomys > Dinomys branickii. The sequence goes on along the minus strand of PVLD010005100.1, from coordinate 89,860 downwards.
TCTTAATGTATGATACGATGCCAACAAATCTATATTTGAATCCTCTTAAATGGCTGTGTATTATTTTACTCTGTGGGTAAAATATAAAGTCTAACCAGTCTTGTCTCATTGACCTTTTAGATTTATGAGTGTTGTTAGGTATCTGTCTCCCCACCTTATTTTTTAATTAATTGAAATCCCACATTTGTTTGTTTGTTTGTTTGTTTGAGACAGAGCCTTGCTATGTAGCTCATGCTGGTCTTGAACTCACTATGTAGCCCAGGCTGGCCTCAGACTTGTGGAGCTCCTCCTGCCTCTGCCTCCCAAATGCTGAGACTCCAGGCTTGTGCCACCACGACCAGCAGCATATTTGCTTTCAATTGGCAGTCGCACCATACATTTCTCTAAAGGAAACAAAATTTAAAAAGGAGAGACCATGAATTACATGATTTAAGGCAATATTCAGGCATTTCTGTTTCCATTGGTTCTAACATGTATCCAAACATGGATTGGAATTTAGAACTCCATGAAAAGAGCTTCTGTAGAAAGAGCTGATGTCATAAAGCATGGATTCTGACTGAGATGGGTGCTGGAGTTTTCACTGCTGGTTTTTTATTCTGCCTATTCTGGTGGAAGACTACACTTCTGAAGTGAGGTCTTCAACTTGGATCTTCTGATGTGAGCTCTTCAATTTAACAGCTGGAATTCTCTTTCTCAGATTAAAGGTCTGAGACATTTCTGGTAAGATGTTCTGTTGTCCTAAACTTTATTTTTATTGTATTTAAAAGAAAAGCTGCTGGCCTTCATCCAGTCATGAAGAGTTAGAAGGAGGTGAGTATGCCTTGGCAGTCAGGTTGTTTTTCTACCCCTCCTATTTACATTGTCCCTGTTTCAGAGAGATTAAGCAAGTTGATGATTAAAAATTGGGTTTATTGGCAGGGCTTAAGATTTACAATTTAGAAGCATAAAAACAGTTTTGAGTAGAAGACTTGAAAACTTTCTCTCTTAAAGCATACAAAATTTACAAAATGGTTTCAGGGATTGTTCAAGCGATAACATTTTGGAGCAGTTAGCCCCGTAGGAGACCTGTGAGCCTGATGTACACTGAGCAGTCATTTCTGAGTGTGAACATAGTTTGCGAAGTCCAGGTATCTGTGAGTAAAATAACTAGCTCCCGTGTCAGCCTTTTTAATCACATAAGGTCATGTTACTGCCTGGGAAAGGGATTCTTTCCACTGTCATTCTGTTCTCTATAAAATTTTGAACCTTAGTTTGTTTCATACAGAAATAAACCATCTTACCTACACAAGGGCTCCAAGATAAGAGTGGGCAGCTTCTCTGGAGGCTTATACACCTGAAGATCTGTGTTTGGGTTCCATTCCTTCATTCCTGTGTGGGGAGGGAGGTGACCTTACTGCTTATCTGCACTTCTTTGCCCAGGTATGACTATGGCTTTTGACCTCTGGACTATGATGCTAGTGACCATTTGCAGCGGGATCCTGTTGGTCATATCGGTGCTAACAGGCGTTGTCATCCGTCTTTATGTGAAACTGTCTAAGGCACCGAAGTAAGTCATGGGGATAAGAGTGAACAACACCTCTCAAATGGGACACTTGGGGTTGTCTGCCTGAGCAGGGTCTGTTCCTTGCTACTGGTGTCATGCCATAGCTGAGGTCAAGAACCACAGGCTGGTTTATAAAGGCAAGAGTGGGTGGCTACAGAATCTTGGTTTTTTTTTTCTGGGTTGGAGTTGTAAGCTAGTAAGTAGGATGAAGGAGTGTGTGACAGCAAGTGGTGCTTTTAGGGGGAGAGAATCCAAAAGATGGGATAGCCCGGCTGTCAGAAGCAATGGTGTCCCCATTCTAGGGAGTTAGGTGGTGGGCCCTGGAGCCCAGGACACAGCCAGCTTCAGCCTCTTCCTCCTCATTCCTGTATCTCCAAGGTCAGCAGCAACTAGCTGGGTCATGCCCACTTGCAAGTCACTCTTCCTTATGTGTAGAGCACTTGTAGGAGGGGAAGGGATGGGAGAGGAAATAGGCACAGGGGCAGAGAGCTTTAATCCAGGGCTGGTGTCACATGTGTGATTGGTTGCAGCCCTGAACTTCCCAGAGAGCTCTGACAATTGTAAAAAATACCCTGAAAAGACAACTTCTAAACCTGTGCTTTGTGTGCCTTTTCTTTAGGGCTACAAACGAACTTGATATCGGGGCTAACTTAGCCGAGGACAAGCTCATGGGGGCTGAAACCAGTGCCACTGATTCTTCTTCCAATCTTCAGTTCTTCGAATCCCTGTCACCTTGCTTTTGTGACATAGAAGGAATCTAATGTGAAAATGGTGGTCACAGTAATCTTCATGAGCAATAGTTTTCTTAGTAGAATGCTTTATAATTCAAATACTGTAATTTTAATACTATATCCTTTAAAGAGCTATTTTATGTAGTTTTGAATAAATATAGAATACTAAAAATAATCTTCTCTTTAGTATTTTTTCTTAGTTATTTATAACATGCATACATATATATATGTACATAGTATTTATGTATATATCACCTACTCTGAGACTTGGGGAAATAACTTGTAATATTATATGGCAATAGAAGCTGAAGAAATAAGGTAGAAAATAAGAGTGGCCAGCACTTTTCCAACCTCAGAAAGAAAGTGTACATTGACCTCAGGGCTTCCAGTTCAGCATCTGCTAAAGGTGCCAGCCACACTGGAGGAGTGTGATCAGCAATCCTGAAGAGTTTTCTTTCTCATCCCTCTCCTATACTAGGGCCAGCGACATCACATACCCAGAGTAGGATGCCATTCATGAGGACAGTGATGACAGCTAGGTGGGACATCTCTGGATGGAAGTTGTCTGCCCTGTGTAATGGAGAGATTGAGTTCAGAGGCATCACGAGGACAATTAGAAAACCTGAGAGTCCGCTTGCTGGCTTCCCCCATATTCAGAGCCAAATGGTCTCATCCTCAGATTACCTCTGCATTGAAGTGCTGATTCAATCCTCAGTGTCTTCAGACGTAACAGGGAACTCTAGCCCAAGCCCAAAACCTAGACTCCCTTTACCAAAGCACAGGAATGGGCCCCCATCACTTCTCCCTTGCCAAGCTCCCTAGAAACGTGGTGGCAAACCTATGGCACACATGTTGTTATGCTTTTCTTTTGAGACAAAAGATGTCAATGTAGTTGTTTTCTTCAGACTAAAACTTCAGTATTAGGGTTTAATTGCAGTGTTGGCACTTTGCAAGAAACAAGTGGGTTTTGAGTTCCAGTTTGGCACTTGGTTTTTCAAAGGTTCGCCATCACTTCCCTAGACCTCTGCTGAAGTGCAGGTGTTCCACCTGCAATCATGGTGCACTTCCCCTTTAACAAAACCCTGAGTGGTGAGGGTCGTAGGTGGACTTCATATAAAGAACCATTAACTGGTTACAGGAGATCACCTACTGAATAAGGATAGCAAAGGAGCAGGAGTAGGCCACAGGGTGGCAACTGTGCTGTCCCCCAGGAAGTCCATTCTCCTGTGGACTGGTGAGGGGTCCCGGGCTGCAGAGCAGTCAGAACAATTCAATACTCACTTTATACCCACCTCAAGCTTGCACAGAGTTGCTCAGATGACTCTTTAAAAGAGTATGCCCTCTGGGCCTTCAGACTCCCAAATAGAAATTCCTGAAGCAGAGCAGCAAAGGCCTAAAAGTGTCAGGAATGCTACCCCATTCCTGATCTGCACAGACAGGGCCAAGGCTCACATTCAGGTTTGTTTCCCCACATTTTACTTGTGGCTGCTGTTCCAGCTGTTGAGACTGGGGAGAGCCTAGGCAGGCACTGCCTGCAGCCTTTCCAGGAGTGAGCTGGGGAGTGAATTTACTGCTGGGACTGTTGGCAATGATGCAGCTACACACCTGGTACTGTTTCACATGCAACTTCCCCTTGACACATTTCTCTAGAGTTGGCCAGGACCCCAGAGAGTTATGAAACCCAGGGAAGTATAAAAGCCTACTGTCCCAGAGGGCTGCCCAGCCCCTTACAATGATGGGAGTCCTAGGAAGGCTCATTTTCTTGACCCTTTTAATCACCTCATGTCTGGCAGAGCTGAATGTGTCTGAAGCTGAAGGTAAGAAAATTCAACTGGATTTCTTCCCCAAACTAGATATTTTTTTAGTTTTTTTTTTTTTTTTTTGTACTGGGAATCAAACTCAGGACGTTGTGCTTGCCAGGCAGGCGCTTATGCCACTGAGTTATAACCCCAGAATCTCCCCCAAACTAGACAAGACCTCATTTCATCAGCCCTCTTCCAAAATTTTAAAAGATTTCATATTTGCTGTTGGCCCTGTTGAGTTTGGTGTAGCCACTGCTGCTTTACTGGGATGGGCAGCTAACTGAGACTGTAAACTCAGCATCAGTAATGTGTTAAAGAGATGGAGTTTTTAAAAAGGAAGACACTTTACTTGTAAGGAGGAAGATGATAGAGGATAGAAAGCTGGCCCAGAGAGGGCAGCAGGGGGCTCTGGAAAGATGGGTACCTGTGGGCCTCTGTGCCCAGCTTCTTTTATCAGGTTTTGGGAGACCCTTCCTCCATGGAACTTGCCACAAGCTGATTGGCTCTCCAGGCTGTCCTGGGTGGATCTCAGGCCACAAAACCCTACCCTGGGTGCCATTCCTTTTGGTGGGCTTTGTTTGAGATCTCCCTGTGCTTACCAGGGCCTTGTCTCTGGGTTAGTTAGGAGAAGCCTTATAGAAAGTCAGCTTAGAGTTAGTGATTTAATTAAGGGGATGTGTGTGTACCTAGTGCAGTAATATAGCGACTCCAGAGTGACACAGATATTTATATACTAAGTAAGATTTTCCTTAGGTAAGCCCTTCCCCCATCTCCTCTGTACTTCATTGAAGGTGGGGAGGGGGTGCTATCCTGGTTTCATGCACCTGGCTTCCTCTGTGCCCTGCCTATCAGCCCTCCTTCTGGGTTTTTGATGTAAGTCCCAACACCATGTGGCGCCTTTCTTAATCTGCTGTTATTTGCCTTTCTTATCTTTTAATTATTCCCTCTAGGAAAGTTTTAACTCTCTAGTCAAGATTAGGAGGAAAACTTAACACTTTTTCCTATTATTTCCCTGTCTATAGACCCCTGTCTTTATGGCCCCAATACAGATAAAATTTTAATGCCCTTGATGTGATTTTGGTTAAGTACTAATTTCTTTCAGGCTTCTATGATAGCCTACATTGAAATATACAAAGTACATGGAGTTTTATTGGGTAATTTCATTACTAAGAATTTATCTTTGGAAAATAATCATAAAGGACACAAAGTCAATGTACAAGTATGGGCATTTACACAATCATAAAAACAATATAAATTTCCATTGATGATTTTGTTACGGTAAGTTCATGACAAAGAAACACTTTTCTACATGTTTTAAAAAAATGACACTGATAAATTACAAAGATGCCCAGTATCTACATTAAGATAAAAAAAAAACTGTTTGAAACTTACAAGGGTTTTTATGGTTAAAATGATAAGATTTAAGAAACCTGTACAGAGAAGGAGAAGCAGAGGAAACAATCAGGATGTATTCACCACAATGAGTTTATGATGATTGATTTTCCTTAGATGGGATTGTGCAATTATACTTTTCTTCTTTAATTATCTTTGCTCTTTGATCTTTTTCTTTCTTTTTTTTTTTTTTTCCGGTACCAGGGATCGAACTCAGGACCTTGCGCTTGCCAGGCAAGCGCTTATGCCGCTGAGCTATACCCCCAGCCCCTGATCTTTTTCTAATAAAGGTCATATTTAGAGTTAGGTAAAAATAAAAAATTTGCTATAAGGACATTTCCACTCATGAGAAATGAAAAAGAAACTGAGAAACTTTGTTGCTATATAAGAGTTTTTGATCAAAGGCTCTCTTTTGGAAAAGTCTATTCTTTACTTTGTACATTTGTAATTGTGTTCTTTGTCTTTTAATGATGGAAATGTAAGGATTTGTTACACATTCTAGACATAAAGCTCCCATCTTCCTTCAAGCCCTAATATACTCTTTTTTGATAGACCATATGTAGAACATCTCAGGGCTCCAAGAAGAAAAAATCTATTGCTTGTGACTTGATATGGAATGAGCAAAATAGGACTTGTGATTAGCTGCATGCTTGTAGGGTATGACATGCGGGAGATATCTGCAGGAGGGCACAGACACTTGGACTTCCCTCAGCAGCCAATGTGTTCTTTCCCAGGCAGATCACGTTGCACTGCCAGCCTGGGAGGGGCCAATCTGGCAGACACACACAAAGCCATGATCCTGGAACTCAATGCCAATGAGAACTGCACCTGGACAATAGAAAGACCAGAAAACAAAAGCATCAGAATCATCTTTTCCCACATCCAGTAAGTAGAATCTTCAGCTTTTCAAGGAGGGAGCTTGACCTTTAGCTACAGAATTCAACTGCTGCTAGTGGTGGTAGCGATGGTTGTAATTCCAGTGATAATGATAACCATGATGATGATAATGTTTGACAGTCACTGATGGTGACGATGACTACAGTGAGTAGCAGTCACTGCTGGTGATTGCTACATGCCTCCACTGGCTCACAGAGCTCCCCTGAGGTCTTTACTAGTATTACAGACACGGGAAGTTTCAAAATGCTGAGGTCATCAGCATTTTTAACAGTGAGTAGAATGATCAGCGTTAGGAACCAGCTAGTCTAGTTCCAAATTCTGTATCTTGAAACAATAAACTTCTGATTCTTAATTACATAACAGTCTCTGGAGAGGACCCAGAACCCAGACATCAATATTTTTTACTCAAATCATAAGTGATTTTTTTAAGTACCCAGGCAAGTCAGTGTGAGGCCAACCTGAGAACACAGCACCCCTCTAACTCAGGCCTTCATGAGGTCTGTCCCAGGTAATCTCACCCATCTTACAGTTTGCGATTTAGTCCCATTAAATAGATAAGAATGCCTAGAGAATGCACTTAATGCTCCCAGAGTCCCAAAGTACTAAGTGGGAATGGGACCATTGCCCCTACTCTGACCCCACCTCAGTGTCCTTATTTAGCACGCAGTACTCGGCGCTCAGTATCTTACACCCCCTCCAGGCACAAGTTAGTGGGCTCCACCCAGGATCCCCACTACCTTAGTCAGAGGCAGATGGATACGTGAGAATCTGCACAGGCTACAGACTCCCACATGACGCTGATACTGCTGGTCACTTTGTGAACTTTACCACTGAAGTTGGATTCGGCTGACACTGAAGGACTCAAAGAAGAAAAGGTCTTTTAAACTTCCTGGGATGCTGGGGCTATCAAAAAATACACATTATTTTTGATGTGTAAAGAGAAAGAAAAGTGGGAAGACAAAGTAGGTGAAAGATAACATTTAACATTTATCAGGCACTTTCTATGCGGCAGGCCTGTGGCAGGTGCTTTATGTATGTGGCGGTGCTTTAAGAATAGTATAAACTTGACAAAAAGTAAAAAGCATGCCATGCACTTCCCATTTTCTAAAAGAGAAAATTGAGGTCAAGGAAAACCAAATCACTTTTCCAATGTATGTAGCAGGTAAGTGGTGAAGGGAAAGGGAACTCAGATTTCTCAACCCTCATAGTATTTACTTTCTGCCATCCTGGATGTACATCCTCTGTGACCCTGTCAAAATTGGGAGGAAAATGAAACCTTGGGCTTCCTGGACACACCATGGGACTAGCCATCCTTCAGAATGAGAAGGTAGTGTTACAGAGAAGGAAGGGGCAGCTAGGGAGGTGCTAAGCTTCGATGAACCCTGAGAGAGGTGGCTGTGGGAGAAGAGTTGCTTTTCCATTCTAATTAAGGTTTTCGCTAAAGGTCTCCTGGGCAGAGGGGGAGGGGAATGATGGAAGCAGGGAGAAGGAACAGAATTCTGGCTTCCAGGCCCATCTCCACCATTTCCTTCATATAAGATGTGAGTAACCCAATTCAACTTCCTGATCCCGTACATGTTGACGGTGTATGGTCTGATCCTGAAGGTGGCAGGGATGCTGACACGTCTTTGAGAAGTTTATTTATTTATTCTTTTAACAAACAGGCATCAATTTACAAAATAGCATAAGAACAGTTGTACTACTGTCCTCTATTCCTTTACTGAAAGGAACAGTTAATGTTTACTTGTTTGATCAATATTGCATGTCTCTATTTGTTTTCCTGAGAAACCACTTTGAAGATAACAATATGTAATACAACAACCATTGTTGATTTCCTATCGCTTTGTCTGTAACTCGGTATTGTTTGTATTGTTCTTTGAGAAGCTTAAATAAAAACAGATGTGCCACTGATGTATACAGCACCACGTCACTATGAATGGTTGACTCTGCTCTGTGAAGCCACTTTGCTAGTGGCTCTTCTCCTGCCTCAAGTATGTTCTGTCCCTAGGCTGGATCCAGAGGCAGCATGTGAAAGTGAGAACATTAAGGTCTTTGATGGAAGCTCTACCAGTGAACTTCTCTTAGGGCAAGTCTGCAGTGAAAACGACTTTGTTCCTGTCTTTGAGTCATCTTCCAATACACTGACATTGCAAATAATCACAGACTCTGCAAGCATCCAAAGAAGCGTCTTTATCTTCTATTACTACTTCTCTCCTGACACCTGTAAGTTGCTATCCACACATCCTTTTCCTGTGCTTCTGCAAACACTGGTGATGCCTGCTTCAGCTTTGGGGTTTTCAATCTTCGTTTGATCTATTCCCTCAGAGACGTCCCTGCTTGGGAGGGTACAGTTCTTTGACTGGACCATGCACAGAATAACCTGGAGAATTTGTTACATCACAGATGTGGGCCTCACCATGATTCCTTGCTTCAGGGGGAGCTCCTAGGTGGGGAAGAGGGCTGGGGATGATCAGATGGTCACAGATGCTGTGTTCTTAGAGCTGAGAGTAGGGACCCCACATTCAGCCTGTCCAGTAATAATGGTGAGACTTTTGCAATGATGATTTAGATCATTGGATGTAGGTTGGGGCTGTGGACCCTTCATGCTTATCAAGTCCCTCAGGTGATTCTAACAAGAAAACTGCAGAGCACATGTGGAGTTGGCTTAAGTCTTTTTTAGATAGTTTTATTTCAGACTCTTCTACATCTAAATTCCATTCCTACCCATAGCAGAATGCCATGAACTTGAAGGAGTGGGTTTGAGGGAAATATTTCACTCTGGTTTTCTTTCCAAGACCCAGAGCAGACCTTGACAGTTTTCTGCTTAAACCATTGATTTCTTGGTGCCACCAACTTTTTAGAGTGGAGGAGTCAAGATTTTCCCAAACTAGACCCAGACCACTTTTGGAATCTGGTGTCTTAGCCCTTTTACCTGACACGCATCGGATGACTTGGCCAATCTAAACCACTTCAGGATTGCTTGTTTTATTTGTCCTGCTGCTTACTTCTGCACTTAATAGGGCTGAGAAGGACGAAAAGCACTTTCCTGAAGGGTGCATCTGAGCGGAGCTTTGAACAATAGCACGACGGGGGTGGGGAGAGGTGGGAGTAGCAGAGAAGGAAAGGGTGGTAGAACCAGCAGCGCTGAGCAGACCTGGGAAGAAGGAAGAGGCTGGGGCGGCAGGCCACGTCCTAGTGGCCAGTGGGTCTAGACGGACAGGCTGGAGTTAAGGGAGGATGAGACTCCAGTGTTGGTCTGAAGAGTGTGATTTTACTTTCTAGGACTCAATCCAGGCAGTGGCTCTGCAGCAGTGGTGGATTTAGTATTATTCATTTGGAGCAGTATAAAAATCTGCTGTCTGCCCTGCATCAAGGGGCAGAGATTCCACTGATAAAGAAGGATCAAAATCTAAATATGCTGCCCCTAGGAAAGACAGAGATGAAGTTACACCCAGGGGAGGACATGTTAGGCTCCATCCACAACGCATGAATTGAAAGCAGTCTCTGCTTTGATTTACATTCTTGGTTGCCTTCATATCTCTTTCAGCTATTCCAGACTGTGGTGGTTACCTGAACACTCTGGAAGGATCCTTTACCAGTCCCAATTACCCACAGCGACATCCTGAGCTGGCTTATTGTGTGTGGCACATACAAGTGGAAGAAGGTTACAAGATAAGATTAAACTTCAAAGAGATTTTGTAAGTACTGGGGACCACTTCAGTGGGAGCAAATGCAGAGAGGGAACCCACGTGGCAACTAGGGGGCCTAGGGAAGAGAAGTAATCACATACAGCCTCTAAGTGGGAACTTTTCAAGGACTTGACATAGGAAGACACTCGGCAGTACTGTTGCACTGAACTAGTTGACTATTTTTCTGAAGATTGTGAGGTCCCATCCGGCGACAAAATCCCAGACCTGTCATCTTATGATGCCACTGTAGGGAAAAATCCAGAATCTCTGAAGAACACGATGAAAGCCAGTAGATTTGAATAGGTTTTAAAAGCTTTTTCACCAGAGGCTCTTTTCCTTAGCCTGGAAGTAGACGAACACTGCAGATTTGATTTTATTGCCATCTATGATGGCTCCTCTACTGAGTCTGGACTGATGGGACAAGTCTGTGGCCGTGTGACACCGACCTTTGAATCTTCCTCAGACTCCTTGACCGTCGTGTTATCTACAGATTATGCCAATTCCTACCGGGGTTTTTCTGCTTTCTACACTTCAATTTATGCAGAAAACATCAACACTAGTAAGTTATATTTTATATTTCTTGGAAAATTTGAGCCCTCTACATAAAAACTGCCTCCCTGTGGTTAACCCTGTGTACAAGTTTGCTAAGTATACTTGGGAACATTGTCATAACCTGAGGCTTGACAATCATTTCTGTGCATTGCTTAATAAAAGAAGAAACAAACAATTTTATTCACCTGAAAAAGATTTCTGCAGAAAACAGGGATGAATTCTCTAAATACTGCCTGAAAAGGTATCAAAATATTAGATTTACAGATTCTAGTCCCAAACAAAGTGAAAATGAACATTGTAAAAAGTGCATCAGTTGCACAGCTCTCTCAGGCTTCAAGCTACCATTGAGGGGGTAAAGGGATTTTGGCTGTTCATAGATTCACCTGCACACGCAAGTCTAAGATCCAGAGTCCTCACCATCACAAACATGATCATCCTTTCCCCTCTTTGTTTTCCTGACAGCATCTTTAATGTGTGACTCTGACAAGATGAGAGTTATCATAAGCAAATCCTATCTAGAGTCATTTAACTATAATGAGAATAACTTACAACTAAATGACCCAACGTGCAGACCAAGAGTATCAAATGTTGTGGAATTTGTTATCCCTCTGGATGAATGTGGTACAGTCAAAACGGTAAAGTGAAATCTTGACAGCTGGGGTCTATCAAATGCCAAATGCATGTTGATAAGGCAGCAAGTGTAATGAATGCTTCCTAGCTGTTTCCACAAAGCATGGTCAGCTCTTACTGGTTGAACAAGTGGTGAGGATGTATAGATACACAGCGCTCACCATCATTCATACATAAATGCCAAACTGTTGCACCCATTTTCAGGGTAGCTGGTGTTTTGTTTTTCCCCCAGAGGGTAAAGATCTCTGAAAATGCATGAGTTTGAACATCTATGGAACACTTGTGCAGGAAGTGTTTACAGCTCATATTTAGTAAAAATTGAGCTGAATTTTAAAGATCTTCTTCCCTTATAAAGACAGTTGGTAAAAACATTGTCCTTATTTTAAATAGGGAAAGATTTTATCATAAGTCTATGATTTGTCCTACATGTTCTAGGACTAGGATTCAAGATTTCAGGCACTTTCAACCTGTGCGTCCCTTTAGGATATACACTGTAAACTTTTTACTCAGGATGCTAAGCAACAATCTAACTGGAAAGAATGAGGGCATCATAAGAGGAATCGATAAGGACAGAAGTAAATTGCTTTTGTGTGTCACAAATGAGCACAGATTTTACTACACTGAGGAAGACAGCTGAAGGGATCCTACAAGTTCTGTCTTTGCACACTTGGGAAACTGCCTGTTTAGCTACACTTCATGCTCCTTATGTAAAGAATATGTTGTAGGCTTTAAAGTCTTTATAGGGCTGGAAATTTGCATTCAAAATTGATTTTGTTTGAGACAGAATCTCACTTATGTAGTTCAGGCTGGCTTTGAGCTCACTGTGTAGTTGATCTTGAACTTGCAATGATCCTCCTGCCTCAGCCTCTCGAGTGCTGAGATTACAGGTATGTACCACCACACTAGCCCAAAATTGATTTTCATGTAACTGAGAACTTCTTTTCAATTATATTTCCAAGCTGTGTCTCTCATCTCATACTTTCATTGTTCATGTTCCAAAATATTTCTTCAATAAGACATTTAAAGCACATAGTATTTTGACACAAAAGCTGTTATTTTGCAAATTAAGAAAATTATGTCTCTATCTGCAAGAGTCATTCACAGGTATGTGAAATATCGCTGAAAAATCACTGAAAAAAATTACTAGACTAAAATATGAAATTTAAATTCCATCTTGTTCCGCAGGTAGAAGACCATTCAATTACTTACACCAACATAATCAGCTTTATTGCATCACCAGCTTCTGCGGTGATCACTCGTCAGAAACATCTCCAGATTGTTGTGAAATGTGAAATGGAATATAATTCCACTGTGGAGATAATGTACATAACAGAAGATGATGTAATACAAAATCAAAATGCTCTGGGCAAATACAACACAAGCATGGCTCTTTTTGAATCCAATTCATTTGAAAACCCGATACTGCAGTCACCATATTATGCGGATTTGAATGAAACTCTTTTTGTTCAAGTCCGTCTGCATAGCTCAGATTCAAACTTGGTGGTGTTTCTCGATGCCTGTATAGCGTCACCTACGTCTGACTTTGGTTCTCCAACTTACGACCTAATCAAGAGTGGGTATGTAGCAACGCAACTGGTGCCTGATATTCCTCCCCAGGAGTGATTGTGACTTTAATAAAATATTTTTGTACAAATGTATGATTTTTCTTAGTGCTATTACCATGGAATTTAATTAAATTAATCTTATCTCTTCAATTTAATTAAATTTATCTTAATCATTTTAGGAAATGCAATTGCTGTGTGCATGTCACAAAGTTTTAAGTTAAATCATCTATATAGACCTAGCCCATATGTAGACTTTTAAGCATATTTATAAGATATTAAAACAAATTTGCTTTTTGTCAAGAAGGACTTATTGATGTTTTTGATTTTGTATATTTTGGTTATTTTAACAAAAACCTGGAAGATTACTTAATGTGTGTCATCTTTATAACATAATATCATCAGGAAAGTGTACATAGCATTCTTAAAAGTATGAAATTCTTCTTTGAAAGGAAAAATTTTCCTTTTCCCTCCTAGAAGCTCATAGATTTTACTAAATCAGCCAGGCTGATGGCTTAATAATAAGCATGAGAGGGAGTGTTTGCCTTTCCATACATGGGTATTAATTTTCTGATTTGTTTACATAGACAGGAATTTTAAAGCTAAAAGGAACCTTATTGTGTTATCCAGAAATCAGATTCATAGTTTTAGCTCACTGGAGGATGAGCCACAGATGTTGTCTTTCTGGAGAAACTTCTGGATTCACAAATTAGATAGATTATTGAAAACTTTGTATCATCTCTTCCTAGTATGGGAACGATGAACTGCTGTGTATCTCCTCACTGTGTTCATAAATTCCATTTCAGATGTAGTCAAGATGAGACTTGTAAGGTGTATCCCTTATCTGGACACCTTGGAAGATTCCAGTTTAATGCCTTTAAATTCTTGAGAAGTCTGAATTCTGTGTATCTGCAGTGTAAGATTTTGATATGTGATAGTGGTGACTACCAGTCTCGCTGTAACCAAGGCTGCGTTACTAGAAGGAAACGAGATATTTCTTCATACAAGTGGAAGACTGATTCTATCATAGGACCCATTCGTCTGAAAAGAGATCGCAGCGCAGGTGGAAATTCAGGTAAGAAAAAGAAATGTTTCACGATCTAAGGACACCTCTTGCCTTATAAAGTGTAGTTGTTTTTAAGATGTACACTTCAGAGATTTATAATAAAACTTCTAGTAAATAAGTGGTGACTTTTAAGCACACAGGATGTTTGTTTTCATCAGTCAATAGCATGCATACTGGCTGCAGTGTAAAGAGGATACACTGATGATTCACCATTGTATAACAGAGCTTTTGAGTACACAAGTAATGTCCTTATTTACGAAAGCAAGTTTCCTTTCTCTTCCTGTTTGATATAGACACCATATCCAGTAGCTAAATCAGAAGCAATGTATTTTTTCTCTAATCAGATTTTATTGGCACATTTTATTTTATTTTATGGTACCCAGGGATTGAACTCAGGACCTTGAGTTTGCCAAGCAGGTGCTTACTCCACTGAGCTATATCCCCAGCCAGATACATGTTGGATATACATAATGATCACATTCATCATAGAAAATTTGTACCTGTACATGATTTAACTTGTTTCTTTTTTCCTCCATCCCCTTCCTCCCCTCCCTATTTACAAAAGCTTTGTTTCCAGTTTTTCCTTCTTTTCTTGTCTTTTAAACTTTTTCTTTCTTTTCTTTACTCTTCCCCCTCATTTGTTCCCCCTCCCCATTTGAACATTTTCCTCCCATTTCACAAAACCTATTAATACATTTAGGTCCTTATTTACACTTTTGGTTTCTTACACTAGAAAAACAATGCAATATTTATACATGTGTGGCTGATTTATTTCACTCAAGAGAGCTGTCTCAAGGTGCATCCATTTACCTAGAAATATCTTGAGCTTATCCTTCTTTAGGTCAAAGCAGTACTCCATTGCATAAAAAAAAAAAAAAAAAAAAAACCCCACAACTTCTCTATCCATTCACCAGCTAGTGGACATTTGGGCTATTTCCAAGATTTGGTGATTATAAACTATGCTGCTACAAACATGAGCATGCATATGTTTCTGTGATATGATGCTTTTAATTCTTTTGGGAAGATACTAAGAAGGGGAATAGCTGGGTCAAATGGAACCTGTAGTGCTGTTTTTCTGAGGTGAAAGATTTATATGATCTGTAGAGAAACCAGAGTATCCTCCTGGTTTTTTGATAAACCTCCACACTGATTTTCACAGTGGTTGCACCAGTCTACACTCCCCCCAACAGTGGAGAAGGGTTCCCTTTTCCCCACAGCCCTGCCAACATTTGTTATTCATTGATTTCTTGATAATAGCCATTTTCTGGCCTGTGACAGAATCTCAGCATTGTTTTAATTTACATCACTCAAATGATCAGTGATGTTGATCAGTGATTTTTTCATATATTTATTTGCTGTTTGTAAGAAGTGATGTATTTTATCTCCTGAGTAAAGCAAAAAAGTCAGCCAGCATACTGTGCAATAGCTTATTGGGAAAAAAAATTTTTTTTTAAATTTTCTTTCTTTTTTCTTTTTGTGGTACTGAGGGTTGAATCCAGCACCTTCACAATGAGCTACTTTCCTAGCCCTTTTTGAATTTTGAAGCAGGGTCTCACTAAGTCACCACGTTGCTCAGGGTAGGCTTGAACTTGCACTCCTCCTGCCTCAGCCTCCTAGACTGCTGGGATTACAGGTTTGTGCCACCATTCGTGCCCAGTTGAAGTTTTGTTTTGTTTTGTTGAGACAGGGTCTCACTTTGTAATGCAGACTGGCCTTGAACTCAGTATGTAACCCAGGCTGGCCTCAAACTCAGCAATCCTCCTGCATCTGCCTCCCAAGTGCTGGGATTACAGTAGTATGTCACTATGCCTGGCTCCTGAAGTTACTTTTTAAAAACAGAGAATCCACTCTATTGATACAGGACAACTCAGCTCCTTTTTAAAGGCTTGACACCTGAGACCAATTAGGTTGCATGAGGAAGAGGTAATGATGACTACTCAAGAATAATCTACAATTAAATGGCTTAAGATAAGCCCTGACAGAATAAAAAGTCTTTTAAAGAATTTACCTTAGGTGCAGTTGTGGCATTAAAGGACCCTATAACTTATCTCTATTTATTTGAGGTAGTATGGATTATACTAGGAGTGATTCTGGCTTATAGCAAAACATTTCTTTGGCCAAAAGAACAGAGTACCAATAAAGATTAAATTCAGTAACTTTAATAAATACATTCACTAAAAGGCATTCATGGTGAATTTATAGTAGTGTAGCATTTTGGTATAATACATGCATAGTATCTCTTGCACTTGAAAGTAGTTGAATATTTGTGAATCAGAGTCATTATGGAAATGTCCTACATATTAGAAAATTATCCCTTTCCTGTTTCAAAGGAATAAATAAAATTGTTTCCTGTTGGCTAAATGTATTTTGACAACTATGGAAAAGAATGACCATTAATAAGTGAACCTGTATTTCCATTTGATTATTATACTTGAACTTTGATTCTTATTTATATCAAGGAACTAAACTAAGTCGCCCATTTGAAACAAGTACATTTAACATAAACACAAGTTAATAAAATATTAGATAATGGTTCCTTAATATTCTCTTGGAGTTCTGCCTTAATGCATGCATAAGCTTCAAAGGATGTTTAGAGCTATTGTACATGTCACCAACATTTTGTAATGGAAATAGTTTTTTGTTGTTGTTGTTTTGCTTCCAATTACAGGCATTCTGCATCAGACACCTGCAGAGGAAACTTGGAGGCAGTCTTTCAGTGGTCTACATCTGTTTTCATTCATGGTCCTCGCTCTGAATGTAGTGGTTGTGGCTGCAATCACAGTGAGGCGTTTTGTAAATCAACGGACAGACTACAAATACCAGAGGCTGCAGGACTATTAACTAACTGATGTAGCTCTAAGCAAGACAAATCTCTCCCAGCATGCTAAAAGAAATGACACCTCATGACTACCCAGGATATGAGCAAAGCAGGAAGTACCTGCAAAAGTGATACACAGACTTTTATGTCACTGTGTCAATATATTTCATTAAAAGATGACTGAAATGAACAAATACTGTGTCCATTAGCTTTATCTTAGGAACCAAAGTCATTACATGAATCATAAGCATCTCTTTTCACAAACATGTAACACTTTAACTGAATATCAGATGAACACAAAAAGGTTATTTTTTTGCTTAAAAAAAGTAGTTTTCAGAGTTTGAGGCTTCTATTTTTCAGGTGCTATATAAATGATGCAAATGTAAAATGCAACAGGAAATGGCAAATATGCTACCTTAGAAACCCTGAAAGTTACAGTATCTGAAACTGAAGTGTAGAGGGTGCAGTTGCTTTGCTTCCCATGTTTTACTTCTGAAATGCAGCCTCAGCATTTCTCACCTTAAGCAGCTCAGGAAAGATGGGGAAGAACCTGACTGTAAAATGAGAGACTTCACACAGCTTCTGGATGAAGAAATAAAAACATTTGCCCTCCTATGTATCATCAAATATCAAAGCCAGTGATTAACCATACTAGCAAGAAGTTGCCAGCTGTGATTTACAAGTTCCTGTGTGTTGTGGATGAGCACATATTAAAACAGGAATGCTAATTATGGTAGTGAGCGATACTGTACAATGCTTCCTCATCACCTAGCAACATGTACAGTGTCAGGTTCTAGTATAAACCCAAACAGGTGACTGCGTTCATGAATGCCCAAAGACACTCTCTTTACACCTGTAGACTTGTATCACGTGCACAGGTTCGGGAGGAAACATACAACAGACATGACAGAAACTGAACTCTCCCAGAACAAGTCCTGGAGGACTTGTTGAAGATTTTCCAGCTTCAAATCAAACTAAGTTGTCTCCACTTTCTTTTTAATATCTCCAAGTAGATCTACATATTTTTTCAAGTAGCCATGCAGTGAGTCTTCTATATGGTTGTCCATGAAACTTAAATCTATTGCAAGCTTCTTTTGTAACCTAACATGAAAACACCTGAGATTTGATTACAATGGGCTAATGACATTCAGTATTTAAAATAGCACAAAAACCTGGTTTTGTCAATTTCCTTCTGTCCAGCAGGAAATGACTGGATGTTCTTTGCTGGTCAACAGGGCAGGTAGGCAGAAGGCAAATTTGACATGAAAGTATAGGAAAAAATTATACAAAGTTGTATTACCATGAACCCCAAAAAATCCTTTGTAATGGAGATATTGAGCTATACCAATTAATTGTCAGTTTGTACATCACCTTTTTTTTTCTGAGACAGTGTCTCACTACACAGTTCAGGTTGTCCTTGAACTCACTATGTAGCCCAGGCTGGCCTCAAACTCATGGCTATCCTCCTGCCTCAGTCTCCCAAGGGCTGGGATTGGGCATGTGCCACCATGCCCGGCTGTACACTACTATTTGAAAAATGTATTTATTTTTCTTTAAGAAAAACTATAGTGATTCCCTGCATCTGGAGTTGGTGGCCTGGCCTGTTATCCTTCAGGTGTGCTGTTCAGGTCTCCACAATTTAAAATACGCGTGGTAATAGCTACTGTCTTCCTGGGTGTGGTGGGGACTAAAAAGAGACTATCTGGCCTGTTATCCTTCAGGTGTGCTGTTCAGGTCTCCACAATTTAAAATACGCGTGGTAATAGCTACTGTCTTCCTGGGTGTGGTGGGGACTAAAAAGAGACTATCTGAGCAGTTGGGCTATCCATGTTCCATCCCCCACCAATGAAGAGTTCTCAGTGCCACGGTTAGAATCCCACGTTAGAACTTGTTTCTTGAGCCACACTAGTCCTGACTGCCCTGGATGGGGTTTGGGAAACTACATCCTGACCCAGTGGTTTCCTGGGAAGGTGTTCAGTGTCACCCCTGTGAGGGATGAGCGAGGCAGGACTGGGAACTGATGAACTGATGAACTGGGAAGCAGCTGCCAAAAAGGGCCCAGCCAATTCCTTGGAGAGACAAGGGGACAGGTTGGGCCTTCAGATGTGCTGCTGAGGCGCAGTGCTCAGACTTTATATACCTCTGCTGGGTCAAGTAATGCCTGTAAAGTTGGACAAGACAGATGTCTTAAGTTGAGGGAGATTCAAGGGAGCAGCGGCACTAAGAACCGTCTTCGTTCAGTGATCCCTAGCAGCCTGGAGAATGGACGACATTATCACCCATGAGGAGTCACTGTACTGAGCTCCTAAAGCAACTAATAAACAGCTTACTGAACAGGATTTCAGAATGTCTCACAAGGCAAATCTACCTCTATACTATAGGCAAGCGACCTCCTTAATATATTTCAGGAAGACCAGAAACAAATGGTCAATAGAATCCCTGGCTTGTGCAAACTAGAGGGGCCGGGGACTGGAATCCAGGTTATCCACTTGGGGGAGTAAGGTTGTCTTGCTACAGTGGGAGCAGGAGGGAAAGATCTGCCCCCACTCCCTCACCCACGGCCTAGACCTGATCTTGCCAGACAGAATGAAAGGAGTTCCTCATCCTTTCCCCATAGGAGTGGGCCATGGAAGTCCAGTCTTCCCAGCTGGTCTGTATCTGACAGGGAATGTGCAGCCGAGGGTCCCACTACTGCCTGGAGGTGATGTGCACCCCCTTTCCCACCTTGCCTTTTGACCTCACCCTCATGAGGGGAGGAAGGAGGGCACTGGGGAGCATGGGGCAAGGGAACTTCATCAAAATAATTATTAGCATCGTATTTTTACCAGTTATCGACGAAGGCCATGTTACTAGTAGAACTGAGATGTTCCTATTAGCAGATGCACCTTTTTGGGTCACTTGTCAGATTTTTGTCTTTTAGGACCTATGGGGTGGCTCCCAGGCTGCACTGGACAATGCCCATGGCCTTGTGGGACTTCACAACACTGTACTCTCATCTCTTACATGACTATTTATTGACAAAAACTGGAATAATTTCTTGGAGACAGGAGTTCACATGTTACATATTGCTAACACATTTCCTTAGCAAGCAAAAACGAAACCATCAGTGTTCAAGTCTGTGTATTTATAGGAAATCCTGAGACTAGCAAGGCTACTGTAGGCATCTTCCTGTCACATGAAACAAACTGTGCTTTAACAGGAGCACATTGGGATATGCGGATTATCCCTCGTTTGTTTGTGTACTTCTGTTTCCTGGATGACATGAGATCTGAGAAACAGGCTGAGAACACTGCCACGTGAGGATCTGGCAGCTTAAAAGGCAGGTACTTGACATCCCAACCCCCTAAGCTGGGCTCCAATTTATTCCCTTTGAAATGAAACCAATTAAAGCTTATTTTGATGCACCAATGACACATGTGATTCAACTGTCCCATTGCTAGAATTTAAAGAAAAATGAGCGGTGGGCTTCCTGACAGACACTTAGTTTATTTTTCATAAGACTCTTAGCAAGATCTGAAAATTCTCACATACCAGAGTGACAGAAACAAAGATCCACCTACTAGTACCTGAATAATAAGTAATCAATTTTAAAAAAAATCCTTAAATTGCCCATGACGTAGAGGGAGACAATCCTGTTTTTAATAACATCTTGTACACTTTAAGACGATGATCAACTTCCTGATAGTGCAGAATTAGAAAATCAGCATTTTTAGCCTAGAAAGTATAACTGCCTTAGAAATGCAGCAGTTAGAGATTTATTTAGTAATAAACCTCAGAGCAGCAATACTTCTATTTCTCTTGCTTCCATCTGTAAGGATCATTTCTGATTTACCAGACACTGCTTCACTGCAAGTAGACTGCTCCTAATTTCTAACGCATTTACATACAAACTGGAGAAATCACACTTGGGTCTTGCTCTGACTGGTTGCTTTGTGGATCTCTAATGGTCCCACTATCTGGAAATGCTCGGTCTGCTCTTCCTTGAGCTCTAAGGGATCCGCATCTCTCCTTTTTCTCTCTACACAGCCCTGGGAGCAGCGAGAGGAGTAGTCCCTTTCTCTGCAAATGACGATCTTACACTGCAGGTAGACCACATCATAGCCGTCAAGAACGCTGAAGGCATTGAACTTGAACTGGGCCACATTCTTCTGTGGAGAGTGGAGGTTGACATAGGTGTTGTCTTTGATACACCTGATAGGGAAAAAAATCCAAGCCAAAAAGATTAACTTAAAGCATGATGTGAATTCACTCTAACTCAAATAACCAGGCTTGGCCCCAGATTTCTGAATTTCAAATGAAGCTTTTCCCACTATACACTCTTTCTTTTATAAAGAAACTTCTACCACTCCTATTCCAACTCCTACAATAGTATTAACATGACTGTAGCGGAAAACCACTATTCCTATACATAAATAGAAAGGAACTGTAAAATAAACACAATGAAACAAAACAAGGTAATTAAATTCTGGCTAGAACTCTTTGTTTTTCAAAGGCCTTTTGTCCAAAGGGAAGATTATAAGTGGTTCATTATTTGAAGGTGAACTTTGATTATTTAAAAATCAATATTGTAGACCACAACACAACCATTGGAAAAGATAAAGAAAGTAGTAGAGAGGAGGTAGAGTGGAATCATATTAAAATGCTCACTTAAAATCAGAGAAGGCAGCAAAGAGGATGGTGGTGGGAATGGAGCAAATAGGTGGTGGATTTTAATCTAACTACATTAGCAACCATCTTTAATATGAATGGTCATGAATCATTTTAGATATAATAATTTAAAGACATAGTAGATCAAAAGACAAGATCTAACTATATGCTGCCTATAAGACACCCACTTTAAATATAAAGACACAGTTAGGGGTACAGGGATGGAGAATATATACCATCAATACCAACACCAATCAAAAGAAATCTGGAGAAGCTATATTAACTTTGGACAGAAGTAACTTTAGAACCAGCATAACTACAGGTGACAAAGAAGGAGATTACATAACAATAAAAGGGTCAGTTCATCTAAGGAGATGATCCTTAACCATTATAACCAAGGTAAGGATTAATCTTTAATCCAATATAATCATCCTTAATACGTATGTACCTAAAAGACAGAGCATCAAAATATACGGGGTAAAAATTGATGGAACTGCAAAGAGAAATCAATGAATTCATAATTATATTTGGCAGTTTAGTATCCTTCTGTCAGTATTATGGCTTCTATCTAGATACCCCGCCTCAATGTCTTATGTGCTCATTCGTGGGGATTTTTGGAGCTGGCTGGATCTAGCACATGCAACACTGAAATTAAAGATGTGTGATACTAAGTCCACTGATCAGAATTAGTATAGTTCTGGGTGGGGGTAATGGGAAGGTCCGCTTGGTTTGGGTGGCACCACCCAAAAGGCTTGTAGCCCGGATGTGATAAAAGGGAAAAGGAGGGTCATTTGACTGCTTGCTGCCTTCTGTCTGCCATGGCATGAACTGTTTCTCCTCTGTGAAGCCACTCTGCTGTGCTACCCTGCCTTGAAGCCAGCAGACTATCAACTGAAACCTCTACAAACTATGAGTTGATGTGGATCTTTCCTCTTTTAACTTGTGGGTGTTGAGTACTTTGTCTCAGAAATCTGAAAAGTGACTAAGACAAATTTTGGTATTGGGAGTGGGGCTGTTGCTGTGACGTTACCTGGACATGTGGTTCAGGAATTTTTGGAACTGGCTTGCAGGAAGAATTTAGAAAGTTTTGGAAATGCTAGCTGAAGAAGTAGCTCTGGAATATGAACTTAATGGGAGATTCTTGTCAGAGTTCAGAAGACTAGAATGTTGACAGAAATGCATCCAGTAAAGACCAGGTTCAGGAGGTTTCAGTTAGACATAAGGACTGCATTGGCTTTTGGACTCCAGACCATGTGAATTATGCTTTGGAAGGAAATGTGTCTGCATTTTCTTCTTGTCAATTGTCTTGTGTCTGCATTTCTTGTCCTGAGATGTTGCCTGACATTGAGATTAAGGGTTGTGGACTAATTAATCTGACAGAAGAAATTTCAAGGCAGTCTAATATTGAGGCAATGGCTTGGCTACTGTTGGGGACTTTTAGCCAGATCTATTTTGAAAATCAAGAGCAAAGAGCCCAGAAGAATGATTTTAAAAATTGTGAGCTTGGCCAAAAGGAAGCTCTGATAAACCTGTGAATTGTAAAGATGGGGAGTGGAGAACTTGGTTGCTGGAAAGGAACAGGACAATAGAAAAGATGGTGTGAGGGCATCATAAGAACCAACAGGACTCCTCTCTTTGCACCCTCAAACTTGTAAAGGTGAAAGATCTTGCTC
The DNA here is from genome assembly GCA_004027595.1 of Dinomys branickii. Taxonomy (NCBI): domain Eukaryota; kingdom Metazoa; phylum Chordata; class Mammalia; order Rodentia; family Dinomyidae; genus Dinomys; species Dinomys branickii. The sequence goes on along the minus strand of PVLD010005100.1, from coordinate 66,858 downwards.
TGAGGAAAGAACCTCAGAACACTAGGTTCCAGAATGGCAGTGGCTTAGGGAATGTGTCCTTCAGGATTGGATTCATAGCACTCAGCAACTACAAGAGACAGCCTACAGAATGGAAATAAAAATTTGTCAGCAACTTCTCAGGTTGAAGACAGGTATTTAGAATACATACAGAACTCAAAAAAGAGATTATACCACAAAAAAGAAGATGCAATAAAAACCGAGCAACTGAAACAAGTAGAGATTTCTCAGAAGAAGAAGGAGAAGGAGAAGAAGGAGGAGGGAGAGGAGGAAAAGGAGGAGGAGAAAGAGAAGGAGAAGAAGAGAAAGGAAAAGAAGAGGAAGGAGAAGAAGAAGAAGAAGAAATATAAATAGCCAATAGGAACATGAAAAAAGTGTTTAGCATTTTTGGCTATTAGAGACCTACAAATCAAAACAACATTGAGATTCTATCTAACATCAGAAAGAAGAGCTATCACCAAAACGTCAAAAAATAACAAATGTTAGCAAGGTTGTGGAGGAAAAAAAAGAGTACAAAGTATGAATTTAAAGAGCAAAATAAAAGATAGATGATGGGAAACAGGGCAGTAAACATTTTGCAGAAGGGTGGGAGATCGAGGAATGAATGGGGAGAGGCAGGAGGGTACAGGAAGGGGAGTAAAAGGAGAACGATACAACACACATATTTACCAACTCCCCACAATGCATGTGTTCATTACTCATTGCAAACTTATGCCAATAAGAATGTATGAAAACAAAAGAGAGAACAGAAGATGTTCTTATTAAGGGAAAATGTTAGAAAACAAAGTTTAAGGAAATATGAACAGTGTGTTTCTATGATCCTAAAAGCATCCTGATCATAAGATCACAGAAAAGGCATCATTGGACAGCTAGAATGGAGTCTAATTCAATGCCAGGCAAACAAAGTTCACTGGCCAAACCCACTCTGCCTCAGGTTTTTTGTAGACAGTGAACTTGGAATGCATTTTATAGGATTTTAAATCTCTAAAAAAATACAGTAGATTAGTCTTTTCACATGACATGTGAAAATAATGTAAAATTCCAACTGTAGTCCTGATAGAGAAACTTTGATTGAAGCACCACCAAACATATTGTGTACGGCTTCTTTATCTACAGAGCACAGATAGGTAGTAACCATATGTGGCATTTAATCTTGATCGGCAACCTGAGTGGATTAAGAGATTCTTGCAGAGGTAATTGGATTTCAAGGGCACTGATGTTATCACTGAATGAACCCACTGAGGAGTTCTTAGCTGCATGTCTATTAGGAGGGGCAGCCCATTCAGAGAAAGAGGATTATGGAGTAGGACCTTGGGGATTATACTTGGCAGGTCAGTGCTACTTCTGTGCACCTTTCACGTCATGGCTTACACCTCCTGTGGCAAGTGCTGTCTTGCTCCTTCCTGGCCTTCCGAAACAGGTACGGCAGTCCCTCTCATGGGCTTTACATTGCCGTCAGCATGCTGCCAACATACTAGAGCTGCCCTTGAGTGAGCAATGAATTTTTGTTGTTTTTGAGCTGGTTGCTCACTCATAAATTTTTTGCCCCTGCTAGAGAACAAAGAAGGTATAAAGACAAATAGCTTGCCAAAGTTCTAATTTGGGAAATCATTTTGCAAACCAAAGGAGTCATGAGTTCTTACTACAATAACTAAGAGCTCAGCTTGGGAAATTCCATCCGCCCCTTGATGTCAAAGGCTCAAAAGACTTGCAGTGTGAATTGGGAGTCTACTAAAAAGGAAAGAAAGCACGGGCATGAAAAGGGGAGGAAGCAGCAGACTCCCAGGCAGCAAGGACCTTGTCTAGGACTCTCAGGGGATGCAAGTGAGGTTTTCCAGGCAGCCCTTTACTATATCCCTGCTGGGCTGAGAGGGCTGAAGAGGGGCTCACTTGTTCTCTGGGGCATGGTGAAAACTCTTACACCACATTCTGATTTACAACTAATGGGTTTAGAAGATACAGGTTCCCTAAAGGAATGTCATGTGGTTCTAACAGTCAACCAGAAAGAACCTTCTGTTTTCCTTACCCATGCTGGATCAAATCGTAGGCGATGGTGGTAAAATCACTGGGATCTGGAGAAGCCACACAGGTATCCACGAAGAGCCACACATTGGGATTGGGGTTATGGAGGGTGGCTTGGAGGAACACCTCTTCCCTCTGACTGCCATGGTATGCCATGTGGCCACCATGCTGGGATGCAGGTGACTGACGAAATGTAATGGACACATCATAGCTGGCACCCTCTGTCTGGGTGTCATCAGCCTCATAAATGGCTTCAACAGCAGAGGGGCTGTTCACTCTGCAGGTGAACTTCACCTCAGGTACCTTGTGCCGCACAATGACCCGGCCAGGGTGGCCCCGCATGTGGCCTCTGATGGAGTTAGAGTAGCTGAGGGAGCCCAGGTGTTTCTGTGAGGATGAGAGGACAGTTGGTGGCCAATTCTCCTGTTTCCCCAACAAGCGCCTGATTTCTAGAGCAGAGACCTCATCTTTCCACTGCTGCCTAGCACCAGCTTGTCCATATACTGAGGGGCAGGAGCCCCTGGACAGACCTTAAGGCCATGAAAGGATGACATGATGTATGCAGAGAATGCAGGAAGCCCTCCCCTGTTGGGGACCACTACAAAGTGGCTCTGAGCAGGATTTAATATTAACCAATTGGCTTTTCATATTTACTTGGGAGTAGTCTGAGTCTTAGGCACCTTGTCTGCAGATAGGCAGTTGATTCATAGCAAGTGAACCTCTACGAGTCGCTGGTGAACTTCTATGAGTCGCTGGTCACTGCTGAAGCCTGTATTGGCCTGTGACACTGTGATGCCTTAAGGACAAGATGGTCACAGGTGAGGATGTCTGGCTCCTACTTCCATTAACTTTAAAGAAACTGTGGCTTGCAGCCCTGCTGTGAAGGCCTTCCTGGAGATAACAGAGAGCTCTCCTAAATTAACATAATAATACTCGGAGGAATCCTTGAAAGGATTCCCGAGTCCTGCTCAGATTCCTGCATTTTCTTCAGTATCCCCCCTCCCTTATTTGAAAAACCTAATAAAAATGGGCTGCCCAGAAATGTTTTTGGCTAATTCAGAGAATATAGAAGCTGAAAAGGAATTAGTCTCTCCTGGAAGCCCTGAAATCATATTCCATTGTCTCATTTTTTATTTATCCCTTCGTCCGTCGACTCGCTTGGGAGATTGCAGGCCTGATCAGCCTGCAATAACCGAGTTTTTAACCCGGTCTTCAATACTCCCCCAATTGATAGCGTTCCTTCCTTCACTGCTGAAGGAAGGCCACGCTGTTCAGCTACGAGGCGGGTGGCAAGCTAGGTAGCGATGCAGCCTGCAGCTCTACCTCCTGCATTTCTCCATACACCCCACTGCTGCAGAGGCTGGGGACTGATGGGCAGGGGCCGCTACTTCTCCCTGCCTTCTTCCAGTGCCCCATGTGGACACTAGGAGGCTCAGTTTACTCACAGGCCTTTGCTTAAGGAAGCTGCAGCTTTCGTGATTTAGATCCTGTGGCCTCACAATCCCCCAAGAGCTGCCCCAGCTGTCAGATTAGACCAGTGTTCTTCCACCTTGTCCCTGTTAGGGCCCTTGGGAGGAGCTTTGTAGATGTTTCCTTCCCATTTCACCTGTCCTCTCTCTGGTTCCCGGTTTGAAATTTGTACTATATATACATATATATATATATATATATATATATATATATATATATATACTTGTGCTTTATCCGTAAAGAAATATTTTCTTGTTTTGGCCCCTAAGAATGAGTATATATCTCTCTTGAGGGTTACATTGCCCTCCTGGAGATGCGCAGTTTAGAATAAAAGCCAAACTCCATGGCCATTTGACCCACCCACTTGCAATCTGGCACGGGACCTGCTGGCCCCCAGTCTCTTCCTCAAACACTCCAGCTTCCTGCTGTCCCCAGAACCTGCACTGGCCAGGCCCTGCATGGCATGTTCCTTCTGCCCCTTTCCTAGCTGCTTCAACTCATCATTCAGTTGTGGTTCCTTTAGCTTCCCTTCCACCCTACAAAACCTTGTTTTGCCAACTTCTTTACCCTCCTCTTCACTGTAAAAAGGACTCTCATTTGTATGCTTGTCCAATACCTGTCTCCCTTTGGTTAAATGTAAGAGCCACGGGGCAGGGATCTGTGTCCTCAGCATCTCGGAGGATGCTCACTTACAACTCTGAAGTCAGATTCAGGACCTTCCCATGACAGTGCTTCCTTCAGGCAGCCTAGGACTAGCTATCACTCCATATGGTTGCTGACTCTGCTAGGGTATCTGGCTCCAGAACTCCAGCATATAGGCCCTTCTGGGGGACCTGGGTCAGCCAGGCCAGTGAGGACATTTACAGGCCCTCCCTGAGTTCCAGAAGCTTCTGGGAGCCACCATTCTCCCAGACAGTGGAGACTTCCAGTATGTCTCCCGGGGCGCAATCTTTTGAGGTAAAGAGTAGAATTTTCAGAGCAAGAAAGGTAAGAATGATCATGATGTACATAATCAACCAACAGATAAAATGTGAAATATGGTGTTAGAGGGATTATTTGGCATTATTTAGTATTTGAATGACTCTGACTTGTGAAAGTCAGCTTCTGGGGTGCATCTAAATGGGGACGCAGAAGAACAGAAAAACAGTATGAGGATTTAGATTTGGAACATCTTTCATTTTTAAATATACCAAGACAAAGGATATCATATCTGTGTACTTTCCCTGTATCTTTGGTAAACTTGTTTCCTTAATTTCAATGCCATTATTTTGTGAAATAAGCATGTGTTCAAGGAAAATTGAAGATATTAAATAGACTCATTATTGACAAATGCCCTAGATGTACACTTTTTAGACTGTAGAAGGCAGCTACTTGGTTAGAAACGTAACAGTCAGACAAGACAGATCCTCTGTCCTCTTCCATCCTAGCACCAAAGCTTGCACATGGTAGGGGTGGACTAATGCTCAATCAAGAAACATGTTGTGAAAGATGCTTGGAGCTAAGAGAATATTATCCACCCACCCATCCATCCATCCACCCATCCTTCCATCCACACCTCCAATACACATCAGCACTCAACACTTGAGCATATCCCAAGTTCAGTGTGTGTCCTAAATAACCCATTGGAAAGAAAGTCTCCGACAAATGAGCGAGCTGTTCCAGGTCTCACCAAACTCAAAAATTAAGTCATGCTTTGTGCTTTTCCTCTGTCCTACATAGCGCCCCAACCCCATCTTGGGGATTGAACCCAAAGCCTTTACACTGAACTACATCCCCAGCCCTTTTAAATTTTCTAAAAAAATGTACACAGGGTTTTCTAGATCACTAAATTGCCCAGACTGGGCTTAAAATTGCCTCAGCCTCCAGAGTGCTGGACTAATAGGCATGTAATATGACATGCAGTTACATAGGTTTTTAACTGGTTGTTGAATTTTCCAAGTCTTTCTCTTTGCCCTCTGTTCATAGAAGGTACCACCTCCTCATCAGTTTCTTACCTGCCAGACAGTGCCACAGTGGCCATAAGGAATGTTGAAGATCAGGTAGTGCCCAGTGATTTGGGGGCGACACAGCTTATCATTTAGGTGAATGTCCCAGGAGGAATACCCCAGTCTCCGGAGATAGCCTCGGTCAATGACAGCTTGGAAGAGGTGGGGCAAGCAGGAGAGCTGGGCTGTGGGAGGGGGAGGATCATCACAGAAGAACCAGCTGCACTGTGTGTACAGGCCAGGGGCTGAGTATGTGTTCATTTTCTAAAGGTCTGTGGGCTGGAGCTGGCTCAGCTTTCTTCACCCTCTGTCCTGCTCTTGGCTTCCATTGATTTTTATTTACATCTCCTATCTTCAAAAAGGTTGTAAGCCCATACTGTATCTATGGGGGAATCCTATATACAGCATGTGTCTCATGGGTCATGAGTCAGAGCCTATGTAAGGATTAAAGGCCAGCCCGCTTCCCATGCCGAGATCTCCTGAGCCTGAACATATGTCCATCCGGCCTTTGCATGGAGGGAAGTGGAAGAATAAGAGGAGACAGAGAGGGAAGGAGCTTGGGTGCAAAGGGCTCTACTTCCCCAATCTCCTAAAGCCCAGCACACAGATGGAAATGAGAGATCTCAGGGGAAACACAACCGCCAATCCCGCCTTAAAGCCTGTTCTTTCTTCCCCACTGGCTGCTCTCTTAGCTCCCCCTTTCTGCAACCTCAGACCCAGAGCGAGAGGGTGACTTTACCTTTGTCCTTGGGCACAACAGAGTCATCTGGACCTGGCAATAGGAGATGATAAAAACAAATGTCCACAGTGCTAAAACACTGGAAGAAGACATTATTACCTTCAGTAGATGAAAAACATAGGTGAATGGGCTCACTTGATTTAGCTATTAAAGCTAACATACCAAGACATGAAAATATTCCAGATCATGCAGAGGAAAAGAGGGCCCAGAGTCTCCTGCAGGAGCGAGATTCTGGCATATATGAAGTGGTGCTGAGAACATGCACTTCCTCAACTCCAACATGTGTTGGAGCAAAAGAATAGTATACACAGAGCTTCAAAGAGTAGAAACACTATCCCATGTATAAACTCTGGCTGGTGCCCTTTTCCACACATGTGGTATATTGGAATCTCAGGCTGGGAAGGACTGAGTCTACAGCTCTCAATCTATGCTCCTCCAGGAAGACAGGACAGTTTCCCGGGGGGCAAAGGCTCAGCCTAGGAAGCACAACTAGATAGATTCATTCTACCCCTTTAGACACCCTGGGCCCCAGACTATTGGCTCTTTGAACACTGGACTGCATGGAGGGAAGCTCCATTGTTGTACAATCAAAGAAAGGAAAATGAATTGCCATTGACAGTGGGTCCTCTGACAGCAACAGTACTGGGCTGGACTAAGAAGAGACACCATAAAAACAAGGCTCTTGAAGGTTGACTCCAGCGACAGACTCAAACCACTTCGCTCTGCATGATTAATGTCTTTAGGGATTCTGACAGCCTTTCTATTCAGGTCCCAGGTCTAATCAAAACAGTGGTGATGCCTACATAAAGGTAAATGCTAGGGCAATAATTCCTTTGGTCATCTGCAAAAAACTAAAAATGGAAGAGATGTAAGAGCCACGGGGCAGGGATCTGTATCCCTGCAGGACAAATAGGGAGCCTTAGGAAGCATCCTGCATAGAGGCGGCAGTCAACCTGTGCGGGTGAGAATGCCAAGAAGTTGGATGACAATCAAATATATTCTGGAAAAGGTACAGGCCAAATCTTGGATACACAGGATACAAGGAATCCAGGATACTGTATGGTGTCCCTGAGACTTCTGAGGATTAGGGCAAGGTCATGCAGTGTCCCTTGAAAGTCTGTGCCCTTGAAGCCCACCTCAGAGTTGGAAGAGGGATCTGGACAAGTTGTAGTCCAACCCCCAGCATCAAGTTCTATGCTCGTAGTCATTTCATGACACTATCACTCATTCTTTTGATCTCATAATCTTTCAGCTACATTTCAGAACAAACGCTGCAATTATTATTATTATTTTTTTTTTTAAGTGAAAAACTTTATTTTTTTTTTGGGTCTTTTTAAGACTGTTTTCACTATGCAGCTCAGGCTGGCCTTGAGATTACTTTGTAGCCCAGGCTAGTCTTGACCTCCCAGTGATCCTCCTGCCTCAGTCTCTTGAGTGCTGGGATTACAGGTATGTATCACCATGCCTACCTAAAGTGAAAAACTTTAAGATGCCTTCACCTCGGGGGCCTCAGGGTCCCTGCCTTAGCCTGCATTCCTCTGGGGTCCACTGAACTCCCTGCAGGACCTCAGACCCATGGCAAGTGGTCACCTTTGTTTGTGGCATCCTCCTTCATGGGCTCTGGGCAGTGCCAATATGTGGAAGAGGCCAGGGACACACAGGAAAGGCACCAAGGCCAGGCCTCTGCCTGTACCACAGCCCAGGCTTCCTGTCCACCTCCCTGAATTCAACCCTTGGCACACCAGTGTCCTTGAGGGCAGAGCTGTGTCCTGTAGACAGTTCCTCTCCTCTCCAGGTGTCTCTGATGTACAGCTCCACGAGGCCTGATGGACTGCTTGTCCAGCCTCTCCTGGGGCATGCCACGGGAGAACAGTCAGCTCACAGTGTCTGTGCGTGCACTGTGTGGGGTTAGGCCCCAGCATGAGCATACCCAGCTAGCAGGACACTGTTCTCCATGGTGGCCCAGGACCAGAAGGGCAAGTCCATGTCATGGATATATAGGATGTATATACAGAAAAGATTTCTGGTGCCGGTGCCAGGCTTCCAGCAGCTGTCCCACAGGCTCTCACAGTGGTAGTTGCAGATGGCCTTGAGGGTCAGGTTGCCCAGTGGTGCCAGCTCTCTAGAGTTAATGGACAGGGCCTGGCCCTGAGACTCAAATGCTGCAATTAGATAAAACTGATCAGTTGCTAAACTGATTAAAACCTCTACCAGGTTTTTTTAAGGTGTATTTAACCAGTAGGCCTTTGTTATACTAAGAGCTGGGCCCTCAAGCCTCACGCTATGGGGTGGTCAATTTTGACCTCAGGGATGCTTGGAGGGAAAGGCTCCCTTGGAAGGCGGGTGGTGCTAGGGAGCCACCTCAGGGACACCTAGGGCCAGCGGCGCACTCGCGGGGCGGTACCTGAGCAGACCACGCCCGCGTCCTCGTGGTGCCGGCAGTCGTGGTGCGCCCAGCCCGCGTGGCGGCAGCGCTCCAGCGCGTCCTCGGTTCCTGTGCAGCGCACGTCGTCCAGCAGAATGGGGCCCGACCCCGAGCCAAAGCGGCTACGACCCGGGGAGGCCAGTGCGCGGCCGCAGCCCAGAAGGCGGCACACGACACGGGCATTCTTCATGTTCCAGTGGTCGTCACACACTGTGCCCCACTCGCCCTGGTACCGCACCTCTACCCGGCCCTCGCAGCGGTTCTTCCCACCCGCCAGGCGCAGGGGTGAGTCTGCAGGGCAAGAGAACTCGTTAGGAAGAGTAACACTGCGATGAATTCTATTTCTGGTTTTGCTGTCCGCCCGCACCCCTGTGTGCTCATTCTCACTCTGTCTCTCTGTCCCCTTCCCTCCACCCCTTCCCCTCCCCTCTCTTTTTCTCTCCCCCATCCCTATGGGCAAGCCCAGTTTCCTAGACGTCGAAGTACCTGATCTAAAACTTAATAACTGAGGGTGTTGGTAGATGCCTGTAATCCCACTGCTTTGGGGGACTAAGGCAGAAAGATCGCAAGTTCAAATTCCACCTGAGCACTTTAGCAAGACCCTTTTTCAATAAAAAAAAGGAGTTGGGGATGTAGCTCAGCATGAAGGCCCTGAGTTCAGTCCTCAATATGGGATGGGGATGGGTGAAGGATATGTATGTAAAAATCAAAGCTCTCCAAATCCTTCAAATATAATTGCTCTAAATTGAGGCTCAGACCTAACTCATCAAACAAAATATGTTCTATGAAATTAGTTTTACTCTTAAGGAGTAACTATGAATAAACCATATTATGTAACCTGGTTATTACACTTTCTTGTATTCACTCAAAATCCATGGAAACGTAATCCCCCAGAAAGATTTTGCAAACAGATTTCTCCAAAATAACCAGAACTGGAAACAACCCAAGTGCCCTTCCACAGAGGAGTGGATACACTGTGGTCTATGTATGCACTGAAATATTATTAGGTAATAAAAGGAATGTGTCATTAATGTATGGAACCATTGAATCTCAAAAACAATTTGTCAAGTAAAAAAAATATCAGCTACAAAAGAACACGTAATACTGTGTTTGATCCCACTTACATGAGATTCTAGAAAAAAACAAATCTAAACTATAGAGACGGATTAGTGTCTGCCTAGGGAAGTTGGAGAGATTTATTGCAAGGGGCAGGAGGGGACATTTTTGAGTGATGGATACGCTCTTACACCACCCAACTGTGGTGGTTACATAGTTTCATATATTAGACAAAACTCATAGATGTGTACAGCTGTTGAATACAAATGGTACTTCAAAAAGTTTATTTTAAAATTAAAAATAAGCAAAATCTGTGCAGTTGTGTTATTAAACAGGAAGATGCATTCTGAGAATTGTGTCATTAAGTGATTCCATTGTTGTATGATATCATAAATTTACTTCGAATATATTTACACAAAGCAAATTGGCTACAGTGTCACCAGGCCATATAATGTTACTAGACCACAGTCATACATATGGCCTGCTGTTGACAAAAATGTCATCATGGGGAATTGTATTGTGCTGATGCTATCTGATCGATAGTCATGTGTAAAATGATTTGCCTCGTGTTCATTGATTTGAGGTAGCTTTATCTTTCCGTATTCTGCACTGTTTGGTGCAGGAAAGAGGCTTAGTGAATATTAATAATTCACAGCAGCGTTAAGTTCTCTGACTGTAGTACATTTGGTCTAGGACGGCTGCTCTCTCCTGGCCTAACCGGTTGCTGCAATATTGGAAGCAAGATTACTGTGCTTGTTTGACTGTGCTCAGAGGGACTGTGAGCAGGGCTCGGGGGTATGATGCATGTGAGCCTGAGGCCCTGGGTTCCATCCCCAGTGCCAGAAGAAGAGCGAAGGTGAGAGGAGAAGAAGGAGGAAGGAGAAGGAAAGGAAGGGAAGAAAGAATGTGAACTGCGAATATGGGTAAGTATCTCCTGAGTGAGGCCTTGGAAGGGTGAATTTCAGGCTTCTAATCCACAGTGTGAGTATCTGCACATACACACTTACAAACTCATAATTATCTTCTGTAAATAGTAGGGAATTTAAATAAAAAGGAAATATAATCCTAATGGTATTAATGGATATATGATAATTTTAATGATTAGGAACAAAACAAAAATTACCAGGTAAAGGGATCATTTCTTCCATCAAAACTGTAACTGTAAATAAAAATAAAGTTTTAAAAATGCATACCTTGAAACTCATTTATGTTCAACACCCAAGAACCAAAGACTTTCTCTAATTTCAGACATAGATACTTCTGTTTAAGTTTCTATTTTGATTTGAATATAGGAATACTCTCCATTAAGGTCTATTTTATTTTCTTAGCATCAAAATGTAACAAGTGGTATTTGATATCCTTTGTTCTCCAAAAATAAAATGATTAAGTAGTCATAAAGATTATAAATATGATATTTTGAAAAGAAGAATAAAAAATTAGATTTTATAGGAAATATTTTTATAGGGACTGAAAATGAAGAAGGTCAAGTAAAATAAGAGAAAAGTCATATCTGAGAGGTGTAATTCTACGCTAGAGTATATGAAGCAGGTAGGAAATTTACCAATAGAGTTTAAGACAATAAATTATAAAATTTAGTGTTACTCTAGTAATGGACATATGATCATTACCAGGTGATGGTGTCACTCTCATTGAAATTGGGTTTCTGGCTGCGAAAAAAAAATTTTAGTAAAAACAAAACATTAAGTTTGATTTCATTAAAATGTTTTATACTGTAGACTATATATTTATGAAAAAAGCCTATTTCATAAGTAGTATACATTCATTTTTCTGAATTTACATGTTCAGGAATGAAATAGTTCATGAGAAGTTGGTGTTTTGTTCAGTGGATCAGTAACAATTCTCATTTGAACAATGGCAATGTGCCAGATCATTTACGTCTCTACTCCTCACAATGACTAATCCAGATACACATTACCACCATTTTAGAGATGAAGAAATGGAAACTCAGGGGAATCATATATGATCAGGTTGCCCATAATTCAAACCTGTAAGGTCCCAAAACACATATTTGTTCTAGCTATTCTGTCTTTCAGGAATATAGGATGTGACGATTTCTTTTTTCTTTTTTTTTGGTACCAGGAATCAAAACTCAGGATCTTGTGCTTATCAGGCAGGCACTTGTGCTACTGAGCTATATCCCCAGCCCTAGGATGTGAGAATTTCATTCACCCTGCACTCAGTGTGGTGAATTGGGAATGAAGAAGGTAAGGGTTATGGCCACCATCGCTGCTTGCACACTCCAAGAAGCGTTTCCTGCAGGAACAGGGAGTGATTTTGGTCGCCATGTTTTCATACAGGAAGTAAGACTTATGAGTGTCACTTAATTTATGTAAGATCAGGTTCCACAATTGCTACCAACCAAGTTTTGTAACCAGTGATGGAGAGGGCCTGGAATCCTCTGGAGAACTGTTTGATTTCTCCTTACCTCTTCTTCTCACTTAACCTCACCTAGGGAAGCAAGAAGTGTTTATTCTGGGTATTTTAATTCCTGACAGGCTGGGGGTTCTCAGAAAGTCACTTACCAGGGACTGCAAAGGCAGAGAACATACCTGGTGAAAAAGGTACTTCACTTGATGTGAAGGTTGTATCTGTGAATGGAGAAGAGTATTTTGGGTTGACTAACAGCATGGAGGAAAAGAGAAGAGCAAACCAGTAAGTTAACATTGTCGAAATCCAGTTCTTTTGTGTGTACATGTTAGGGCAGATGGATTAGTTTGAATCATGACTTGTAACTCAACACACATAGACAAGTAGGTTAGGTATGGGCCCCTAGTCATGGCATCCTTCAGGTGTATTTGACCAAGACCAGGGCAGTAGGGCATCTCTGTTGTCAGGGCCACATCTACGTCTATGGCTGAGTGCAGGGGGTGTGGAGCTTCCTCCGTGTACTTTCTGTGAATACTGGGCATTATACCATAGATGGAGTATTCAGTACATATGTTCATTAGTCAAATAAAGGAAAAGCTGATTATGGTTCTGTTTAGCTTTAGAAACATGACAGGCAGAAAACCTTACCAGAGGGAGCATCTACTTCTACTAGGGCTGAAGCTGCATCTGTGTGTGATCAAGAGACTAGTCAAAAATGAGTGGAAAGAAGTTAGACGTATCATTTCATTGAGCTTTATTCTGTGATCAATATGATCATTAATAGGCTCATCTTTCATACAAATAAGAAGACCAGCTCATGAATTTAAACAATACAAAGACTTTACCTAATGCAAAGGTCACTTCTGGTAAGATTGAAGAAAAATCTATAAATTAAAAAAAAAAAGAATTTAAATACCAGGAGGGGACTCACAGGTTTCCATTTTTACTAAGGCTATGCTGGGGACAAAGTCTTCATAAAACAAACTAGTTTTATAAATGGAGCCTCAAGAAGAGGCATGTGAGAGGACCGCTGACAGTTCTACCAGGGGGGAGGTTGTAGGCACTGAGGCTGAAGCTGGAGATGAACAAAAATAAGAAGGCAGAATTAGTCATGCCAGGCACACATGCTTCTAGAAGGTACGGGAGGTGTGACTGCGGAATCATAGATTAGTGTGACTGTCCAGCCTTGTCTTTTTGTTCTCCAGACAGGACTGCCGCGGTCCATCTCCAGATCCTCCACTGCCTCCAACCTTGCCCTCCATGCCTAGGCTCATGTCCAGGAGAAATGCCTGCCATGAGTAAGTAAGTGATGGTGTTAGATGGCCAGCTGGTTAGTGTGTATTCTTATGGACTTGGCTTGGTTTAATTAGCTAAATATTTTTTTTTCCCTTGGCACATTCATTAAGCTGGGTTATCCAGAATTCATTCACTTTTAGAGGATCTGGAGATGGCCTGTATGAGTCAAGCCACTATAAACATATTTAAAAACTCAAAATATAAGATTACTAAAGAATCAAAGTCTAATGAATTCACTTGAAATTAAAATAATTTGTATCAAATCAAGATAGAGCCAAAAAATAGTATTTAAATTACTGTTATAGTGGATATAGCAATGTCCAAAGATTCTGGAAATAAGAAAATTCTGCCTTCACTGTGATCTTTTTTTTTTTTTAATGGCGGTACTGGGGATTGAACTCAGGACCCTGCGCTTGCTAGGCAGGCACTTATGCCACTGATCTATATCCCCAGCTCCTCACTGTGACCTTATTTACCAGTATTTGTTGGAAAATTTTTAGTGTGAGGATTAGTTGTTTCCTATTTTCTTAAGAGTCAACTATTCAAATTAAAAGCATATGCTCTGTGATATTACAAATCATATCTTTCCTAAAATAAAACCTGGTTCCTAGTTCTTTTAAAGAAAAGATATTGACCATATTTTAACTTGCTTGATTCAGGTCCATTTGGAAGAATATCATTATTTTTTGTGTTGGGATGTAATACAAAGGTAGCTCAGAAGACACTGAGGTTAGGTTGGCATTTTGCTCCAGATTGCAATATTTGGGAAATCTGATGATACTGAATGATTTTTTTCTGAGCACTTCTGTGACAACTGGAGCATTTGCTGGCATTTCCTGCCATTGCCGATGTGGCTTTACCATCAGGTTTACCCCTCCCAGTCTCTGTACCCTATCTGTAACCTGTTGTTTTTCCTAATGTGGAGTCAGCAGGTAGGCCAGATAGCCAACTTTTAAGAAATTATGTGTGTGTACAAAGAGAAAAAGGCCCTGTAGAGTACCTCCATGTGCATTCAAGCGCTTTACTTGGGTTTGAACACTGGGATCTTGACTTGGCTGAATGGAGGCCCCTTTTGTCTACTTCCAAGTTCTGGTCTATTCACCAAGTACAAATTCCACTGAGTGATTCCTAGACAACTCAGGAGGGGTATAACTGTATTGTCTTGGTAGAATTTTAACGCAGCAATATCCCTGAGATAGGGAGTAAGAGGACAAAATAGCAGAGAATTTGTTACCAGTTGAAAGGACCAAATCTGTGACTGAAATTGAGGTAGGATCTGTAAAAACAAGCAAAAGAAAATTATAATTAAAGAAAATTATAATTAAATACAATCCTTATCAACCAAGCTCATTGGTAAAGAATTTTTTAAAATGACCCCATTAAAAAATATGCCCCAGCACATTTGATTATGCTTTGTTCCTATTTGAGTTTTCCATTCTCTGTTTCATTTAGCTAAGTGAGATAAATACTGAAAGAAGTGGTACATGGCGCTGTGACCCAAATGTGCTGGATTCTAGCTGGTTTTTATAATGCGACATGTGACTTTGGACACATTCTTTGCATCTTTGAGCTTCAGCTGCTGCATATGAAAGTCTAGTCCATGGACCAGCAGGATCTGTATCCCACTGTTAAAAATCCAGATTCTCCAGAATCAGTTGAAATAAAATCTGCATTTTAAGAAGATATCCAAGGGAGTGAGGCTCTGAGAAGCACTAAGGACACCAGTGGAGCTGGCCACAGGCCCACATACACACGGAAGGATAGGAGGGTGCAGAGAGCACATGCCCACATAAAAAGGCGGTCTCAGGCTACTCAGCCTCAGCCTGCTGCTGCCCTGAAAAAGTCATGCTACTATTGGTCATGCTTAGATTTTTTAACCAAAGCTGGATATCTTGGGCTTGGAAATCCAGCTCCGAGGTAGAGCACTTGCCTAGTCTGCACAAGGCCCTTGGGTTTGATCCCTGGGACAACACACACACACACACACACATACACACACACACACACACACACAGCTGGAAATCTGGATGATGGGGATGATGGTGATTTTGCAGAGCTGGGATCATACGCTAGGTGAGGGCCAAACCACTCTCATCCTTGGAGGTCTGGATTCTTATATGAAATCTTCCACTCTTAATATTTTGGATTAAAACAATTTACACATGCATAGGCAAAATTAGGTTGTGTGAAGATAAACTCATTAGTGGGTCAAAACTGACCCATGGGCAGTCCATTTGTGACTTTTGTGCTAAACAATCTCTAAAAATTCTTCCAATTCTTAGGACAGTGTTACCATGATGACACCATATCTACTTTGTTGTTGCCCAAGAGACTTGGTGGGTGATTTTCACATATCCACATACAAAAAGAGAAATATATTGCACCATCCAATGTTCTTTAGAGGTTAGTTTCTGTCAAGCCTGACAGAGGGAATTTGAAATTTTGAAAATAGAGACCAAGGACCACTTTCATAACTGCTGACAGTTCAGAGAAAACTCCAGTTAAGCTGCTTTGTGTTGAGTGGGTATTTCCAACTTATCGAGCCATACAATGATCAACTCTAGCCCCAGAATGGTCCCCAGTGTGTCTGGAAGAAGGAAGTTTACAAAAGGACACAAGTTGATTACACACATATAGCCCACCCATTTCCCAGGACAAGGGTCGCAGATAACGATTTTCATCCTCCTGTTCTACAGATTAGAGAAGCAGAGGCTCCAAGGAGTCAGAGGACTTGCTCATCATTGATAGTTGGTTAATTCCAGAGCCAGACATAACCCCAGGTTCTCCAACTCTGAATCCTACATCACACTATCACTTAAAAGGTCTCAGTGATCGAAGATGTTTGAGTAAAACTAAATTTAACCAAATTTTAAAAAATGTCTTATGTAGAACTTTCCAGAGACTTCAGTGTGCTAAGAGCCTGCATCACCAAGAGAGGGATGTGGGATTTCCCCAATTTATCTAACCATGCAAATCCTTTGAAATTTGCATATCACTGAATTAGGGGGTTGTACTATGAAACATTCTTGGGAGATGTGGCGGTAATCAATTATTCTCTTAAAATGTAGATTATAGTGTTCCCTGAGATGTCTGAAGTCCTGTAATAGTTTTAAAAAAATGGGAAGAAATTCACTGAAGCCATGTCACTAAAATGTGATCTCAGAGATCAGCTGTTGCACCAGAGTGCGAGAGACAACTAGGCACACTTCCCTGTCCTCAAAGGCATGCCATCCGCTCAGTTGTTTTAGTCAATGGATATACAAACTCCTTATATTAGTTTCATGTGAACTTCACATTTAATTTCATGTGAGATACAAACTGCATCCTTAATCATACAGAAGGCAATCTATACATGTCCGCTTTACAGAAGGCAAGAAAGGAAATATAATTACCAGGTGAGGTGGTCATTTCTGTGGCTGATGCTGAAATTGTAAAACAAACAGAAATTTGGAGGATACTTTTACACAAAACTTCAATACCTCAGATACATTTAAATCAGATGCAATATAATTTCTGAAATATGAAGCTAAAAGTAAAAAAGTGTTTTTAGTTGAGACTGAAATACAGACAGAAATGTTTGAAGGCATTTCAAACTGAGAAACGTTCCTTGCTTGTAGGAAAAATACCTTAGGATGAAAGGCCACTCAGTGCAGTAAGGAGGAAATATCTTCTGGAGTAGCAAAATACTAGGAACTGTCCTAATTCTGACTTTGGATTCCATCGTTGACTTCTCATGTTTAAAGCCAAAGTAGGTTTCTCTTTTTTTTCTTTTTTGGTACCAGAAATCACACTTAGGACCTTGCGCTTGCCAGGCAGGCACTTGTGGCCCCAAAGTTGGTTTATATAACACAATAACAAGTTGTCTGAACTTTAGAGGAAAATGGTTCCTTGTTATAATAAAGCATATTATGACCCCTGATTCAACATTTATTTTCTCCTGCTCTCAATCTATCATGAATTGCACAAGTGATTTCAACCCTCTCACTGGAACGACTGATGGTAGTCTAGGTTTGGTACTACATGCTTAGGACCTAGAATTGTGCCTGGCACCCAGACAAAAATTTCTGTTGACTAAATGAAGGAATTAATTAAATCCTATTATTCTATCTCTGTCCTATAAATATGATGGGTTGTGGATATTTTCATTTCATTTGAGTCCATTTCCTACTCCACCTTTTTAGCCAAAGAAGAAAACCGATAATGCCCAAATTGAGGTTAATTAAACAAGCAAGCAAAACAAAAAAAGAAAACCATCTCAACCAGAGAGGCAGAAAGGAAATAGTATTGCATGAGGAACTGGGTTTTGTCCGTGGAATTCCCAAGAGCAGCACCATGAAGTCAGCTTTAAAGTTCAAAAAAGATAAGCACAAAGAATAGGGAATACCACGACCCTAATGGGTGGTTGACAGAATCTCTAAAGTCCTTGAACATTGCAGTTCAAACACTGAGAACCAAGGAGAACTCATAGGTGTTGGGTCAAGCTCAGGGCCAATCAGCACATTAAGAAAGAGGCTAAGAAAGACAGACAGATCTCCTGGAATCAGGTCAGGTTATGCTGTGGGACCAATGTGCTACACGTCCTTATACATCCACTGCTCTAGTGAGTCTCAGAACTTTGAAAATGGACATTGGGCATCTGTTTGGAGGACAAGGATAGGACCCAAACATCTCATGTTAATTTCCAGATCCCCACCAAAAGCCACAGCTCTGTCAATCTCAAAAGGAGGATGGGAGTGTGCACCCGAGCAGATGACCCCGGCGTCCTCATGGTGACCACAGTTGTGGACAGACAAGCCCAGATGGTAGCACTGGCCGAGTGAAGTCTCGTTGCCTTGGCACTGCACATCATCCAGAAGGATGTGCCCAACACCCTCCCCAAAGTGGCCGCTCCCCAGAGCACCGATGCCTTCTCCACAGCCTAGCTGCTGGCACACCACGTGGGCAGCATTGAGGGCCCAGAGATCATCGCACACGGTACCCCATGTGCCATTGTAGTAGACTTCAACTCGCCCTTCACACTGGCTCTTCCCGTCCACCAGCCTGATGTTGGGAAGATCTGCAGAATACTCAGAGGTTATTGTTGGAATGTGGCACACAACTCTGAATGGGATTTTTCTTTAGTTATTAATATAACATACCCTAAACACCAGAGCATTAAAAACTCTTGCTTCCTGCTTCTAGGTCTCAGAGAACTAAGTCAAACTTGTGATTATAAATGCAGTGACTGGTTTTTCTGGGCTACTGCTGATTCCAGTATTTTGTTCCATCATTCCCATCCTTTGATGGGAAATATGGTAGTTGCAATGTTAAGGATAAATATCGATGTTGGAGCTAAGCCATCAGATTGATAGGCAATGGCATCAGGCTCGTTCATCTTTTCATACTTCCTGTAGGTCAAGTTTGTCTATTGGCCCAAGTTAAATTAAAACATTCTATAAGATCCAGAAAGTACATGAGCAGCAGCTGGCCTCTCCTTCCATTCTGGCTCTTATTTTCTTGGTACTGGGGGAAGCATGGATCTGGGTGGACCCTGACATCACTGGCTGTAGCTGCAGGGAGTCCCCTGGAAAGATCTGATAACTAAGCAGCTTTAAGAGAAACAGTGAGACGATTACCAATGGTGGGAGCCATTTCTGCCAGAGCTGGGACAACTTCCACAGCTGAAAGAGAAAAGCCAATAACACATTCCCATCAGTGGAGGTGAACATCAATAAAATGCCACAAGAAGTGGGTGCACAAGTCCTTGTTGGTGCCAGGGTGGTAGGTCAGGTCTTCCTGACATGATGACACTGTCCCAGAGAGATCAGACAGTGAGACAGTGTCTCTCCCTTTCCTGGGAGTCCCTGACCTACTGATGCTGAGTAGAAGCACCTCTCTGAACCTTACCAAGAAGTGTCACCGGTGGTCATTCAGGAGATTTGAGGCTACAAAATAGTATGATGAATATTGGATGCCTTTTGATTTGGAGATTTCATTCCTAGATACCACGAAACATTAAATATTCAGATTTTAAAAACTGACTGAAAGAGTACAATAGAAATAGAAATAGAAATCCTTCAACATCCTCTTTGCTCTAGTGGGGAACCTCAGCTCTGTCTGGTGTTGTGAGGAGGTTTTGTTGACACTGACTGTGGTGAGGTCCAGCAGTGGAGCAGGAGTCACAGATGTTCATTGCATATAGTTAATTAGTAACAAAGCTAACAAAACAGAGGTTACAATTAGATTTCTGAATGGTCCTGACTTAGGCAATCAGCAATTAAAGAGTATTCAGACAATGTAGTTTTCTTGGAGAAATTTCATTGACAGAAACTTCTGAGCTTGACATGCACAGAAAAATCATTCCTGAAGGTTACAACTGCGCCTGAGCAAGACACAGCTTTCTGATTCCAGATATGTGTGCTTACAGGATCTCTTCTGGGGACCCTCTTTTCCTGACACCAGGGTGACAAATGTCTAAGTAGTTCCCAGTTTATGGGACTTGGAGTACTAAAACCAGGCCAGTCCCAGGTAACGCAAGAAAAGGCACTCACCTGACCTGCGACCCCAGGCCAATTCAGGGTCAACCTGCATGGTTGGGAGGAGGCCCAGACACGGCAGAGTTCATAAAGGTACCTGAGCAGATGGCCCCGGCGTCCTCATGGTGCCCACAGTTGTGCACTGACAGGCCAAGGTGGAGGCACTTTCCCAGGTTGGTCTCTTCACCTGTGCACTGAACGTCATCTAGGAAGATAGGGCCGGAGCCATCGCCAAACAAGCTGCCTCTAGGGGCTGCCAGGGCTGTCCCACAGCCCAGCTGCTGACACACAACCTGGGCAGCAGGCAGATCCCAGAGGTCATCGCACACAGAACCCCAGGCGCCATTGTGGTGGAGCTCCACGCGGCCCTCACACTGGTTGCTGCCGCCAGCCAGCCTCACCACCGGCAGATCTGCAGGAGTCAAAAGCTGAGTTTGGATGAGAAGCTTCCTTCAAAGTGGAATGAGGCAGTGCACCAGGCTGGAGAATCCCACCCTGGTGAGAAGCCTGCTGTTGGGGCAGCATATACCTATCTAGATAGGGGGTGCTGATGTTAGAACCTTATAACCACAGCAACAGCTATGACTGCTTTCTGCACCTGAAATGCAGCACGGACTCTACAATGTGCCTCTGCACTGGGCAGTTTCATTATGGGAATGCAGGCCCCATGCTGGCTTGTGGAAGATCCACTTGAAAATAACATTCTTGAACCCTTTTTGGGTGTCATTTTTCACATTGTTTTTCTAAAAATTAAAAATAATGCAGGCCAACGCTTGGAACTCAAGCTGAATTTTTAAACTAGGTTTCTCAAAGAACATGATGAGATTTTCAGAACAAGATTAGTTTTGCTTTACTTGAATTGAGAAAAATGTGAATTATTTCTTTGGGAATGATGCAGGCGGTAGGGCTTGGAAAATGCAGCAGAGGAAGTTAGAGCATTTCTGCTGCCAGAAAGGACTTGACTGAGCATCTGTTTTGGATCTTCTGAATCCAAATCTGATGAAGTTGCTATTCAGGGTATAAGCCCTCAAGATTGGTGCTGATTCATGGGATCCGTTTTTAAAGGTGCTACACGAGAACAACCTGGAGCTTGGCTGTGGTATTAGCCTTTGGATGCCGTGCCCAAGGTAGATGAGTGCGTTGGCCCTATCCTTGAAGAGATTACCACACTAGCAGAACTCATTCTATGACCCCCCTGACCCCTACTGAACACAGCTACTTTCCCATACAGCACATGGCCATGGAGATAATTTGGCTACATTTTGGTTGTTCACAATCACTGGATCCCAGTCTCAGAAAAACAGTCACAAAATATAAGAATGGAAAAAGTACCTATTGAATTGAAAACATGTGGATGCTCTTCAGGAGTTGAAGAAACTATATATGTAAAAAAGAAAAAGAGCCACCATAAGTACAGTCTGAGCCAACATAATGGAATTTCATATTCTTTTCAAATACCATCTAGATTATATCGGTAAATTTACCTTCAAATAATACCACCCAGCCTCTATCAAATAGTTACATTTAAGATATGATGGTAGTTCATGAATATGTGCACATTATTTTGATTAAGAAGGAGGCAGATTTTTTGCAAATGGGAAGGGAACTAAAAGATGGAGGGGCAGGGGGAGAAGAGGAAGACTTAAAATGTATTATATACATGTACCAACTCCTCATGAGCCATGTAATCATTACTGAAAACATATACTAATAAAAATTAAAAACTTAAATACATCTCTTTGATCATACTATAAAACTTAAATAAAATTCATGTTGGAATCATGAATCTATGGACCTACAGGTGGGTGATCTGTAGGAAATGAGATGTGGCATAACAGGAGAAAGTGGTCCTGGGGGAAATGCCCTTGGGGATATCTTGTGCCCCAGCATCTTCCTCTTGTTCATTGTCTCTGCTTCCTGGCTGCCTTGAAGTGAGTAGCTTTCTTCCTGACAATGATGTTTCTGCCTCATCATAGGCCTTCAGCAGTGGAGCCAGTTAACCATGGACTGAGACCTCTGAAACTGTGAGCTAAAACAAGTCTTTCCTCTTTTAAGTGGTTATTCTCAGATATTTTGTCACAGTAGTGGAAAGCTGACTAACACACCAATTCTTGCATCCCACTAACCCCATCTTCAATCACAGATCTTCTAGATGAACTCAGACACTACCATTCTTCTAGTAGCAGCCATTGCTAAGGCCAGCCTGAGACTGTGGAGGAGGGTGGAAATGGATGGTATTGTCTAGCAGGGATGCTTCTTCCCACAGCAATGCTGACATATTTCTGAGCTCAAACTCTGCAAAGTGAAGGCAACTGAAGAGAGAAAAAAGGATTACCTGTTGATGTGGGCACCTCCATAGGCTTTGGAAAAGATTCTGAGAATGGATAAAAAGCAAAAGAAGAAAACTATACATTTTAGTGAAGTGTTAAACAGAGGTTAACCCTTTGCTATCATGTTTATTTCTTAGTTAATTTTCTTTTATACAGCATCAAGGGCTCTCTATATTTTGTATCATTTACAGATAATCTCTGATTCTAAACTGGATTCCTTTCTCAGGTCCTTTCTCTGTAGGGTGCATTCTTTTCATCCTCCAGCTGGTGTGTGAACAGTACATATAAGCCCACTCATATAAACTCAGGAAAACCAAAGGTTGGTGGTTGATAAATTCTTTCTTCTTTCTTTTTCTCTTTTTCCTTCCTTTCTTTCTTTCTCTTTCTTTCTTTCAATGTGTCTCACTGTGTGGTTCAGGCTAGCCTTGAGTTCACTATGTAGCTCAGGGTGGCCTTGAACTCACAGTGAGCCTCCTGCCTCAGCCTCCTGAGTGTTGGAATTACAAGAATCCACCACTATGCCTGGCTGATTTTTCTTTTCTTTTTCAGATACATTTTACAGTCAAGACAGCATCCTTTAGAGATCTCTGCTATGAAGAATAACTACCCTTGTGCTTCCTCTGAAAGACTGGGCTCACTTCTTTCTCCCAGTTCTCCTTTGCATGTTTTATTTTTCCCTTAAAGACCTACCATGGAAGAACTGCAGACTAGGTTTGAAATGTAACAACTACTGGGCCAAAAGGAGCCAGGAGCAAACTAAAAAGTGTTGCTTTCAGCTTCTGCATTCTTAACAACTGTGTAGATAGACTTGCTTCTTGGAATCACTACTGTACCATGCCTTGTTTTGGGAAGAAACTACACCCCATCTGGGCTCCAGGCATGGCCTTGAGTTATCACAGGTAGAATGCATTATAGGGACATAAGTCCTCATAGTGCTCAGGTGTCGAATGAGGTCAGAAGATAACATCTAAGTAGCATGCCCCACTGTTTAGTAAGCATTCCCTCAGCCTTCTGCACAGAGAAAGCCAATGAATCTCTATCCTCCTCAGCCTCACCCACAGGGGGAAACTGAGGTATCCTGTCATTCAGAGATTTGCTAGAGAACTCAGCTAGAGCTGTGATGATGAAGACATGGCATTTGGCCCCTAAACCATAACCCTGTTCCCCAGGGTGACTTTGCCAAGGCAAGTTAAAGCTGATCAGTTAAGAAGAACGAAAATTACCTGAGGTTGAATACCTCATAGCCACTGATGGTGCTGGGTAAGGCAGAGAGTCTGTGGGAGACATAGAAAGTATGGGTAGGTTGTCTCCATTCTTTCCTAACTCCAGAGGTTGGCTTATTTGAAACAGAAAGGTACAATGTCTCATTTGGGGAGAAACTGCCCCCCATCTAGGCATCTAAGAATGGCTTTTAGTTACCATGGTTATAACCACTGATGTTTTGGATCACTGGGCTCATTGCTGTCCTGCTGCTAGGCATTGTAATGGCATTTTCTTTTCCTTTGGAAAACTGTGACTACAGTAATGGTGACCTTGTATGGAGTATCTATCTAGCCAGTTGGTTTGGTTTTGTAAGTGTGTGTGTGTGTGTGTGTGTGTGTGTGTGTGTGTAGGTCCTGCCTCCTAGAATAAATGTCTACTTGTAAAGAATAGAACCACATTATCTCATGGACAGCCATAAGTGACCTCAATGCAGGGAGGCTGTGGAAAGGCCCTGGGTGGGTTACGGAGCTGGGCCAGATGTGGAGATGACACAGAATTTGGAGCTGCTGTGCAGGTGTCTCTGATCTATCCGTGACAGTGAGGGCCCTGTTTTCTAAATCTCCTGGCCCTTTAAGCCCTAGCCCTGTCCTATGATTCACACTTGGTTTGTGGCTTCGGCTCCTGCATCATTCAGAACCCTGATTCTGTTCTTTGACTTCTCTCTTCTCAGAACTGTCCAATACCTCCACCTTCCTTGCACCTTTATCCTGCTCTATCTAGGCGATAAACCATGTTGCCTCTTCCCAGAAGGAGGTAGAGAGAGAAGGGGACCTTTGACTCCAACTATTGAATTTACTTGGAGAAATTCAACTAGGATAAAACTGAAAGATAAGAGCCCTGGGGTAGAAGCTGGGCTCTCAGCTGTTAGGAAAGTTCTTTGTGTTACCCATAAAGTGAGGGACTGAAATAGAGATGATTCCCAGAAGTGCGAGTCATCACCGGTGGGACTGAGATAACTTGAGGTGGTACATCTTCTATCCTAAGACTTGCATATTGATTGAATTACAATTTGAAATTCATGTTTAGTTCTATTCTTAGTAAGGGTATTTCAAATAGGCATGGGTATGATTTGATTAGATTAGAAAAGTCACTGTTTATTTTAAAAAATATTTTAAGCATAGTTTTGTTTTTTTTTTCTGTATTGTCATTTGTGGCAGGTGGTCCTGGCTCTTTGTTTATAATGGTAAAGTCACCAAATTTCCTTCTAAAAGGAATTGATATAAGTAAGGCAGAAGAATCAGCTTAAAGGAAAGTATTAGGATGACTACAGTGTGAGTAACAGGTGGGCATGCAGGGCTCTGAATGGCTGATGTATGAGAATCAGTGGCCTAGGGACTATCTAGGATCCCCCACTTCTCTATGACCAGCTAGCCAGGAGACTCCTGGAACCAGACCAACCTGGGCTCAGAACCAAGACCCACCTGAACAGATGACACCAGCATCCTCATGGTGGCCACAGTTGTGGGTGAACCAGCCACTGTGCAGGCAGTGCCACAGTCTGGTTTCTGTCCCCATGCACTCCATGTCGTCCAGGGCAACGGGCCCCTCACCTCTCTTGAAATGTGCCTGGCCGAGGGCTGCCATGGCCCTGCCACAGCCCAGCTGCCTGCACACCACCTGGGCGTCACGGAGGTCCCAGCTATCGTCACACACTGTGCCCCAGCTGCCATTGTAGTACAGCTCCACGCGGCCCTCACAGCGGTGGCTGCCATTGGTCAGCCTGAGGAACACATCTGGAGAAGACAGACTTGTTCTAGCACCACTCTGGGGGCCACCCATTTGCCATTGCTGAGTCTCCTCACTTTTGAGGGCTCTAACCTCGTGCTTGGGGAGAGAACCTGTGACTTCAAGCTGGTTGCAAAAGCACTTTGGGTTTGCTTTATTACAGCAATGTGATTGGAGGGAGGGATATTTTTATGTTTCTTTCCCACACTGGATTAATTGTTAACTTCATGCAGGTCAGAGTGGACCCTTGCAGGTCTTGTATAAGGTGACAATCACCAACTATTCCAATGCTATTGCTATCCTTAGTGTGGAATAGCATTTTCACCCACATGGTTTTGAATGAAACAGCCTCCAAGATAGGGTAAACCAGTATCCTTTCTCAGTACTCTGTGCTGTGCCTCTAACATGAGAAGCTGCATGGAGTATGGCATTCCATAGCAGTTCTGGTGTCAACCAGTTTCACCAAGACAGATCACGTGAGCATGGGGAGGCCCTTGCAGGTCAATAGTGCCTAGTAGACTGAGCCATCGCATTTTACATCACTGCCAGCTAGTGACTGAAGGACTTACCTTTGTCATTCTCATCTTGCACCAGGGACTCATAAGATGCATAGAAACCAATGTTGGTGAAGATTGCATCACTATGGAACACCACGGTCATTCGGTTTGATGAGGAGGTAAATATTGGGGTTGCCCTGGAACAGAACCTCCCCAGTGAAAAAGACTCATTTTGTGGGCCATCAAAGATTTCAATGAAGTCATATGGACAGCCATAGAAATTTTCCAATCTGTGAAGTGAAATGGTATCTTTCAAACTTCATTTATTAGAGCTTACCTCTCAGTCAGTATTGGCCCAGATTGGCTTAGGAAGGGCTGGGAAATCTACAGAGAAAGCTATAGCTTAGAAGAAGATATCATGCTAATGACACTGGCAAAAAATGTACCTCCTGCTTCTAAATATGTTTTCGCTTTTAAAGTCAGTGCTATTGTGTGAATATGTGTTATAAGCATGCAGATCAAATTTAAATTATGCTGATAGTATCTGGTGAAAAGTACAAAAAAGTTTTCTTGTCCTTGACTTTTTTCCCCTTACTTCACTCTTCTTCAGGAGCAGATTCAATGAACAGTTTCTTTTTATTTCCTTCCAGAGAAAGACTAGCAAAAATGGCAGCAGTCTGCATAATTGTTCATGGTTTCCCGGCAGCTCTCATAGCAGCATCGTTATGTGGATGCAAGAGAATCTATTTAACCGATCCCAGCCTGATAGATAGGTAGACTGTTTCCACACTACTGCCACCCCATGAATGTTGTTGTGATGACCCTTAATGCACATGAAAATTTACCTGTGGACCAAATTCCTGGACTAGAATTGCTGCACTAAAGTACCTGTGCACTTCAATTTTTGATCAATATTGCATCAATCCATCAGGACTAGCTCGTTCTTGAAAATTCCATGTGGAAGTCTTTGGGGGGCGCAGAGGAAGGGAAGCAGTCAAACTGGTGAGCGTGACTGAGTGAAGATAATGATGCAAGTAGGGAACATTTACTCACTTGATCACTTCAAACATAAGTTTCACACGAGCCTTTACATCCACTTGTATGTCCCAGGAGCAGACAATACTCATGGGGTACTTTTCAGGATACCAAGGACTGGTGAAAGCGCCTGAACTGTTTGTGAGCAAACCACCACAATGAAAATCTTCATCTGTAAGAAACAGTGAAGAAACTCCATCAGAAAGGGGCTGCTGACCTCTCCTGGTGTTTTTAGTGGGGTCAAGAAGGGATACAATGAGAACAGAAAAAAAAAAAAAAGAAAACATGTTCTTGGGATGCTTTTGCTGACCACTAAAAACTTTGCTTTGGAGAGTTCCCTAAATTCAGAATAACATTTTCTTGGGCAGATGAAGATCATCGCATAGTTTTGTGAAGAGAAAGTGATGATGCAGTTGAAAAAGCTCTGTGAACCCACGTGCACAGATAGGTGTGTACATGCAAAACAGTGAGAGAGAGAAGAAAGTGCAAAGATAACACAAGCTACAGTACATTTTCTTAGCAGGGCATGTTACAAAATACCTACATGGAAGATACTTAGTTGTATTAGTTAAAATAGGTAATTAGGAGGTCATTAAACTAATGTATCTTCATCTAAAACTGAAACTCAACTCAGTGTAAATGGTCTCATCAGAAGCTTCTAACTAGTCACTAAGCAGGGACATTCCACTGAAATGATCCAAAGAAGGCTGCTGCACCATATTCATTAATCAAGTTAGTATTAGTATTGTTTTGCCTTGCCTTGCCTCCAAGTCCACTTTAGCAAAGCCTTCCCTTCTGCCACTCAGTGGATTCCAAACCATTCCACTTTGGAGCTGCTCACTTCAAAACTGCTATCTGCTCAAATATGTTTCCTTAAATTTTTAACAATTATTTACACATTCTAACTGAAATTAAGACCAAGATTGCTTAAATGTTAGATACAGTTGGGATTAATCAAACGGCCTCATGCAGCAGCTTCTCATATCTAAAAGGAAGAAAGGCTATCCACCTAGTTATTGGATGAACTAAAAGACAAAGCACATGCAAAATACATAAAGAGCTGAAATACCTGTGAGTGAACCGTCATCAGTGATATCTGAAAATACACAGAAAAAATAATATCATGAACAAGGATCTCTATCCAGAATACTCCTTGAAAATGCTTGAAAACATTGGCCCTCAAAAGCTTTAATTTCTTTGTGCCCAATGGACAGAAATGATTGTGGTTCCTCAAGAGTTGGGATATTTGCACAGCAGGTGTACACATGGGTGTCCCTCCATATAAATCCCAGGCTGACCTGGGATTTATATTTCCTTCATCCCTGCAGTATCTCAGAGCGTGATCATTACTGCAAGCAGATAGCTGTCTCCACAGATGATTCTGACCCACAGAGTCTTGGTGGCTGAGAGATTGAACACTCTCTCCTTCCTACTTTTATCCCCATCCTCTGTTGCCCCTTAGCTTACCATCCTGTCAATCCCAGCGGACTGCACTGCTCTTGTTCATTAATAACAGAGAATTTAATTGGCCTATGCCCCAACTTCACACTTGAACATAGCCAGAATTCACATACATCAGGGACTTGCAACTGATTGAACTGTATGAAAAAACAGTACCTTTTGGTTCTCCATTTTTACTGCCATCCATACCTATTTAAAGTCAGAATGAGAGATGGACTGAGTTAATTCATAAGTAAAATCAGATATACTCTGTTCAAGATCAAATATATTCTAATTTGGGCAGCTGCAAAACTACATAGCATCATAACTCATCAAACTTAGCTAAAAGATTGGTATCCCTGACACTTTGCTCCTGGTGGCTCAAGTGAAACACAGCGTTTCTTTGCTTTTGGTCAGTTACCAGGATAACCAAGCTTTTATGACAGAGTTGAGCTCAGTCTTTAACACAGGGCCTCAGTGAGGCAATCCTTCGAGAGTACTGACCTGGGTGCCATCTTGGATGTGCTTCTGCTGCTTTATCAGTGAAGGGTGAAAGCTAATAGGCTCTATTTTATTAGAGGTTATGAAGATTAAATGAGGAGAGGAGTGCACCAGTTGCAGCATTCAGTTGAATAGCATTATGTGCTTGTCAGGCACCAGCTGCTATTCCTGTTTAGGAAAGTGGATTGTTTACTAACACCTTAGCATAGCATCCCAGCAATAGGATATCTGATGATATTAGTCCTCTACTTAATCACAGCTTTCCAGGTAGCACCTTGAACATCTTATAATCTAAAAGAAAGAAAGCTAAACAAATTGACTTACAAGCTGACTCAAAGCCCAGAGATTTCACTGACTAGCTCCATACTGGCACTGACATCTCCCTTCCCAGGAGCTGCTGGTGGGTGAGCCTCTCTCCATCTGAAGGGTGCTGTGTACCCATGAGTGCTTACCTGAGCGGATGGCACTGGTATCCTCATGGTGCCCACAGTTGTGGGAGAACCATCCTTTGTGTGTACACTGCCACAACTTAGCCTAAGTCCCTGTACACTACAGGTCATCTAGCATGATGTGACCAATGCCTCCATCAAAGTAGCCATGAGCTGGGGCTGATAGGGCTTTGCCACAGCCAAGCTGCTGGCACACTACCCTGGCATCTGTCAGGTCCCAGTTGTTATCGCACACTATGCCCCAGGTGCCATTGCAGGAAACCTCCACCCAGCCCTCACACCTGTGACTGCCATTTACCAGATGCAGAGATAAACCTGGGAGACAGTAAAATGGGGACTTCTGACTTTTGGAGTTATCTTCACTCTCTAAGACCCTCTACAGGTAGAAAATATTTTTCCAACCCTTAGGCATATGTTCCCCTTCTAGATGCCTGGTAGGGTGGCCCTGTGTCCGAATTTGCCTGGAATTATCCTGCTTTATGACTGTCAAAGATCAGTTAGTACCTGTTCAGTATTTCTGAGTCTCAAACTCTCAGAAGTACCCCAGCTGGAGGATACTTTACACAGTCATCCTATGCATAAGTCACTCAGAGCTCTGAAAAGTTCCTTATACTCTTCTATAGAACTCAAGAGGTCTGTAAGTGTTCTGTATTGGATTCAGCTAGAAGCAAGCGGGCTAGTTTGAGATAGTTTTGCTCCAGAATGATTTTTCCTATTGCATTTCTCCTTCATTTGGAGGAAGATACTCTCACTTGGTCCCCTGTTGACACACAGCTGCCAATGCAAGACAGAAGACCTTAGCCACCTACTTTCAGGATTCTCTTCAGGGACAATGACAATAGGTGGCGGAACAGGGGTGAGGATTAGGACAGGAGGCTGTGGTGCTGTTTATGTGGAGGTCAGCGGTGAAGGTGGACTTGTGTGGTCAGACTCAGAGACTCCTCTCTTAAGGCAGGAGGACATGGGTTAGATACAACCTCCCCGCAAGGCAGGTGTCAGGATACCCACCACTCGCCCTTTCATCTTGCTGCACGGTGTTGTACAGGGCATAAAACCCTGTGTTGGTGATCATGGCATCACTTCTGAACACTGCAGTCATGACATTTGAAGAGGAGAGGAATGTGAGCTCTGTCCCAGCACAAAACCTGCCCATGGAGAGTGAGGCAGCTTGCTGTCCATCAAACACTTCCACAAAGTCGTACGGGCATCCATAGATGTCCTCTAGTCTGGGGAAATAAAGGCAACGTTAACATCCCTGAAGAAATCCATGCACTCATCCCTGTCTCCTCCTTCCAGCTACACCTTTCTGTAATCACTACACTTTCTGGGAGTCAGATGACTGCCCTCCCATTCTTTCTTTCTGCGGCTACCTCCATCTGTCAGACTCCTGTCTCTCACCTGGTCTATTTCAGCAGACTTCCACTGGTGTCCTTATTTCAGCTTCCCCTACTCTATTTCTCTCTTCTTTGAGTTTTCCTGACTCTCGACATCTCTCCACTCCTTACAGTGATAGTAAGTGTCCAACAGGTTCTCACTGATAAAAGCTTAAGAGCCTAAGAAGGGAGAAATAATGACAGCATAAGAAGTTCTAAGGCCTGTTAAATGGACTCTTACCCATATCCCAACTTGCCTGGTTCAAGCCAACTGGTTTTGTGACATGTTTTATCCAACCCGGATGGTCAGAGAAGCAGTTCTAGCATTCTAACTTTGTTCTCTAGTGTAACCACCATACATATATTGTTTTTTCTTCAAACTGTGTGTCATTTCACCACAACTTGAAATTGTCCACTGAATTATTGATTTATTTGGATATTATCTGTCTTTCAGAATGTGAACTCAGGAGGGTAGAAGTGTAGTCCATCTTGTTTGGTACAAGAAGCCCATCCCTAGACCAGGGCCCACAAGCTCAATAAATAAATGTTGAAAGCCTATCAACATTTATCTAGCACGCTACAAATATGAAATATCCACATTTTGCACCTGAATAGCAGTAATCAGCCTTCAGTGCCTACATAAGTTTTCATTGTGCAACATACACAAAATCAGTGGCCATAATTCAATTTTTCACATACATTAAGTACTGGATTGGAAAACATGTTACTGCAGAACACATCTATCCTAGTGAATCAAAAGCCAAAAGTCTAAAATTAATCCATTTAAAAAATTTAATGTTGTGATAAAATTTACAAGCTGATAATAGGGTAGTAGTAACAAATATGAAATTAAAAGGGAAACTAACTTTGAAGCATCCCTGAGCAGACAATCATAGTAGGCCTCATAAGTGACTTCAACTTTGCTTGATTTTCAAATACTATAAGCTAAATTTAACTTGAGATATTTGTTGTAAATGCTTGGATTAAAGAGAGACAGCATAAGCCCAACCAGAATCAGTCAACAAACTTATAATTATATAACTAGAGACTTCCCAATGGGACAAAGTAAATGAACCAACTGTATAATTTTAACCATGCAAATATTTTCTTTGTCTTATTTCTGTGTGTCTTATAAAACCTTTCCCTTTGTAGGCCCTTGGAGGTGCTCTTAAATTACTTCTAGTGGCAAATGGTTGATTTATGAATCCTTATTTGCCATGTAAATGCCTTAAAATTAGGGACTGGTGGGAAGATGGTGGAGTGGTGAGCAGCAGAGAAAGACTGTCTGAGATTTGGTAGTCAGGCACTGGAGTATAGTAATGTGAAGAAGAGAAGGAGTGAGATGGGTCTCCAGGAACCAGAAAGGACCTGAAGGGAGAATTGAAGTCCTCAGGGAGAACCAATAGAAAGTGTTCAACACAGAAGAAAGAAGTGGCAGGTAGCATTTTCTTCCTCAGCCCGAGTTCCTGTGTGGGAGGGGCAGCTCAAAACTGCAGACCCACGGTGACTACTAGTGGCCTTAGAGGCCTCCACAGAAAAGTGAAACCTGGATGGTTAGAGAAGCTGTCCAGTGGAAGGGAGCAATGCATGCAGCAGACTGCAGTGGCTGGTGAGTTATTTGGGCTCAGACATCCCCCAGGAGAGGGTGATTGGATGGTAGCCATCTTAGAGAGCGGCCAACTGAGCTCAGAACTCAGAACGGCTTTGAGCTTCATCTAGAGGCTGCAAGTGACAGGGTCAGAGAGCCAAGTTCAAGCTGGCAGGATTGCTGCAGGCTGAACAACTCTGGTTCCAGCCTCAAAGCCAGAATCAGCCTGAACTTCAGTGGATCTAGGTGCAGGCTTACTGGGATTATCCACTTCCCTGCTATAAAGCTGTGGCTGTCTTGCTGGGATTATCAACTTGAATCTGGACTCTGCCCACATTGTCTACCAGTGACAGCAGAGACACATCTTGAAGTGAACATTTTTTTCTCATTTTCTTCATCTTTTCTTTTTTTCTTATTTTATTTTTTGGTGTTGTTTTATATTTTTTCTTGATTGTTTTTTCTTATTTTATGAGTGTGAACATGTAGTTTTTTGCTCTTGCTCTCTTCTGTTCTTGTCTTTATTACTTCTTTTTTTTCTTTCCCTTCTGTCTTTTTCCCCAGTTTCTCAAAATTTGTGTGATCTTCCTTTGTCTTCCAGCCTGGTTTCTAATCTGTCTTCTATTTCTCTACTTCTCCCCATCAACCCCTTTAAAATTTTCTCCCCTGAAGGTAAAATCACCATAATGAGGGCTTATTTACTACACACAATTTTCTGATTCATTTTAGATTTTGTTATATAACCACAAATCTAGTTCATATAGTTAAAAGTGGAAAATTAACAATTACCTCAGTTTGTCATTTTCTATGCTGTATTTGGTGCTACTGTTATTGCTGATTGTACCACTTTAGCCAAAGTGACACAATTGTTCTAATCAGTTATTCTTTCTGGTATAACAAGACTGAGATTTAAGCCTTTTCTATTAAGAAGGAATTTAGCCGCTAGGTAAACCCAGTTGAAATAACCCTTCACTGTACACCACTTCTACACTTTTAAAAACAGTGTTCAGGCTCATAACTGCTGGGTCCAAGATATACAGATGAAAAGCAGTAGCAGAGTTCTGGGATATACTGTGGGACAAAGTCAGAAAGACCCAGATGCAACTCAGTATAGAAAGACAAAACCAGGGTTAAACATTATCAGGAAAAGTAATTTTGCCATAAGAATTTTAAAACTTTTACTATACTGGTAAAATATACTTTTTATACTATGTTTTCTTCCAAAACATGTACTAATGTATATGTATGTATTGTATATGAACATACACATATCCATACAGGTGGGCTTTGGCATCTGTGGGTTGCATCTGAGTAGTCAACGGACTGTGGACCAAAAATACTTGAAAAGAATTGTATCTATACTAAATGTGTACAGATTTGTTGTCATTATTCCCTAAACAATACAGTATAATTACTTACACATGATTTGTATTATGTGAGGTACTATAAATAATCAGCAAACACATATATGTATATATAAGATAGTTATACTACCACTTTCTCTTAGTTCATTGAAAAGAAAGGTTTGTGTTAATATAGTTTGGACAATTAAATGTCTATATCTTGTACTCTGAGTAATTTATTTAAAGATAACAATATTCAATGTATTCACCATTGTTATTCTCCTATTATCTTTTATATTTTTTCTCTTTAAAATAAAAGAAATCAGCAATGATTTAAAGGATACACAAGGATGTGTGTAGGTTCTGCATAAATTCTTATAAGGAACACAAGCATCATGGATTTTGGTAACCAAGGGGGCTCCTGGAACCAATCCCACATGGATCCCAAAGGATGACTATATATACATGTCTTTAAATATGCACTGACATAAGATAAACTCCTTTAAAACGATTCATAGTCGAAGAAAGAAGTAGGATACATTTATGTCCATAATGGGAGAAGTGAATGAACTGCTTAATTTGTAGAAGAAAAATCCTGGTAGGGATGTGATAGAAAGTCTTGAAGAGACAAGGAAGTGCATTTGCTTTGTGTTGCATCAGAGGGAAAAAGGACCAGACAATGGGAATGAGGAAGAACAGATCTAGATTCAGCAGGAGGAAGAAGCTTGTATGTCAGATGTAGCTGGCTAAGGATAGAAGTGAGGTCTTCACATGTGGGCTGCTCCAGGGTGCTCAATAGCCTGGTGTCTGGATGTCCCTGGGTTATTCTCTTATTGCACAAGAAATTGAGCTAAAGGTCAAAAGGACTCCCACAGCTTTGACAACCAGACCTATTCTCACCTAAAATTGAAAGGATTTGTCCCATGGAAAGGCCACCTCTCTGAGGAAAGCACAGATTCAAACCTACCCTGGCCTTGAAAGTAGAGAAAGGCAAAGCTGCTTACTTCAGGCTTGGGATCACCAGTTCTATATGGAACTTCTCAGCCACATGTATCACCCAGACACACTCCACATCTGTGGGGTAGTTTGTAGGATACCAAGGGCTGGAGAAGGAGCCAGAGAGACTTGAAATTAATCCTCCGCAAGAGTTACTTCCTCCTGTGAAAGCAAATGAGAGACCATGGTTGGCTTCTTTAAACATGCACCTTGCATTTTTCCAGGTAGAACCCAGAATCCCAAGTTTAACAGTAGAATCATAAATTTGGAAAGGATTCTGATGATCAAGACATGGTTGTGGCTTGGCTGGTGTGAGCAGTTTTTTCTATAAGAGCACTGAAAGGGGATGAAAAATGTCCAAAATTGGTTGTAGGTCAGACTTGGAATGGCACTGGGCAACTGTATATAGTGTGTATGTGATGTCCAAAGTATGCTTCTTTAATGCCCTTCCCAGCTTAACCCAATTACAAAACCCAGCTCAAGTCAGAGGTGAACAAATCACCTGATTATGAGGGCTCCAGGATACCTATTCCTTCCTGCATGGTGGATAGGACAGACTGAAGTTTATTCTGCTTCTATAAGCTACCAAAATGATTCCACTCAATATTTTACAGGTCATAATTTCAACAGAGAGGTTTACCTTGTGGTACAGGGCCTTGAGGAATGGAAGCTGCAAAAAATCAACCAGAGAAAATCAGAAGAGAGCTTAGTATCAAAAAATCATCTTATTACAAATTACAAATGAATGTACGTATTACTACTTCTGAGTTTTAATAAATAGTGTTGACATACTCATTTCTCTTTTCTCTCTGATCTGGGATAGTACCTCTCTCCTTTTAGTGGACTCAACAGATAATTACAGACAGTGCACAACTACATAACTTATTTTTTGTTATTAGTTATCCACCAAGGGCTGCCCCAAGACTGACCAGTCACTGAGAATTACCCACAGTAATGTCCTTGGGCTTATAGTCATGCTACTGTGTCTTAAAAGTTTATCAGGTGCCAGAATCCAGGAAGACAAAACACAGAAATCTTAGAGCCAGGAAGTAAGGGTAGGCTGGACAAGTGTCCTGCTGAAGGAAGATGGGCCCCAGTAGAGGGCTCTAATGCATGTTTAAGGTCCTTTCTCTTTCACATGTTCTGTTGGATTTGATTTCTACATAGTATACACTTCAATACACAATATTCCATATCCTCAATCCCCAACATGATTGGCTGAGGGCAGGCCAGCTTTGAAAGCCTGTTCATTGGAATCCTGGTACGTGCTTGAGTTTTACATGAGGATTTAGTAAAAAGAGTTTGAAGCAGATAGGTAAGGTGGTTTGAAAATTCTTTTAGCCTCATTGTCTCATTCCCCTGCTAGCTCTGCTGTAAGGATCCAAACAGGGAAGGTGAAGGATACTATTCACTTGCCAATTCCTCTTGGTCCTTTGCCAAGGACAATATCAGCAGAAAAAAATTTTAACCTAAGCGTCTCAGGAACAATTTCCTTTTGTTAAAGTGTTTGATATGCGTACAACAGTCTCCTCAGATAATTAAGTGGGAAATGCCCTAGTTTCTTACGTGTAGGTAGGTATATCATGTTCTATCAGTGAGTGATTTGCTGGATTAACACTTAGAGTGGGATACTATGTAGGCACAGAAGGTTTCATTCCTTTCCATAGTTTCTTTAATCCTCTGATCTGTTCTCTTCTCTATCCAGCTATGCAAATGTGCCTCAAAAGAAGTTATATTACAGTAGGGAGAAAAAGAGAAACTTTCTGCAGTTTGAAACCTTAGGATCCAAGAGGATCTGAGCACAGAGCCAGCTCATGAACTGAAAAAGCTATGTCTGCTCTTGTCCTGCCAGGCCTTCCTCCTCCCTGGATTAGGATAGAATGGATTCTTCACTGAGAAAGAAGAGAAAAGCCACAGGGAATCAAAGGGATCTTCGCCACTTGGTAGACCCTGAAAAAGGATTCTATGTGTCCTGCGTCCCCTCAGGGTTGCTATACAATTTTTGAGAACTGCGAAACATACATATGTGGGACATGAACCAGGGTTTCATAAATCACTCTCACCTTCCCATAGTCTACTGTGCTATCCCATAGCAATTGGACAGCACTCAAGGAATGATGCAGCCTGGAGTACACCCAGAACTTGGATTAGGGTGGCAAGAGACCTGCACTGAGTTTCAATCAAATATGCAATGGTGTTGCCAGCCCAGGGTAGGGACAGCTTCCAGGGCTCATGGTGGGTCCTGGAACAACACAGAGTGTACCCTTTGACTTTGATATCTTCCTGCTGCCCGGACCCCCACTGGGGACAAATAGTTGAAAGAAGCACTAGGCAGTGTTGGGGAGGAGCCATGCCCCAGAAGTCAGGGGCAGGTAAGAGGGCAGCTGAGAATCCATCTCTGGGAAGCAGGAGGAGGCAGGAGGCGGGGCCACATGTGTCCTGGATTTAGATGTGCTCCACATCAACAATCAGTGGGTTCTAGGAAGTCTACCCTGTTGTGTTGGCTAAGTCAAAAGGCCCAAATAAGAACCCCAAAGTAAGTCTGCTCTTGATGCATAGTTTGACACTGAGGGCATCTTTACTTATTGGCATGCTTTCATTTTCTAGCTCATGTTCCTGTGATACAAGTCTTTTCACCCTCTCTCCTCCTCATATCAAACTCTCTTTTCACTTAATGAATTTGGGAAATGTGACTTATTCCCTTGGCGGAACCACTGTATTATCACCTGCCTACACAATGGAGTCACATGAGGAGATTTAAATAAAATGGATGTGACCAGACTAGGGTACATCCTGGGCACCAGAAATTTCAGAAGCTTCTGGATGATTGTAATGTGCAACCATAGTTGGAAATCACCAATTGATCCAACAACCTGGTCACTGCCCACCAGGATCTATGTCAGGGTACAGGTTTGATTTCTCTCTAACTTTGCAGAGATGGTAATATACAGTAAGACCTACCTGAGGGTGTAGGAGCCACATCTGCTGCCCAGTTCCCAGCCTCTGCACATGCAGAAAAAAAGTACATTTAGAAAATCTAAATTCTTTGAAGACCAAAAAATGGTGGTTTTCTACTGTAGACAGGTCTCAGCCAGGCAAGCTTTGTGTTACATAAGCAAGCATAAGGACATAGCTTTCTATGGGAAAGCAGCTGTATAACTGGGAAAGTTATGAAGAACAGAAAGAGCTAATGTAGTGACCCTGGTGCATTTGTCTCCAGAACAGTCAGTTTCTCAGCTCGCTTTGTCTACCTGGCTGAAGGGATGTCCGTCTGTTGGCCACTGTCCTTAGATTCCCTGGCTGTGTTCTGTGCATGGCCTTCATCCATCACTGAGATTCCTTGTACAAAGAACATACAGTGGGGGAAGAGGGTACCTGAGCAGACCACACCAGCATCCTCGTGGTGGCCACAGTTGTGGTCTGACCAGCTGGAGCTGGGACACTGGCCAAGATGGTTCTCACTTCCTGAACACTGGATGTTGTCCAGAAGAATGTCTCCAGAACCTCTGCCAAAGTAGGCATTTCCAGGAGCAGCAACTGCCTGTCCACACTCCAGCTGTCTGCACACAACTTCGGCTTCATTCAGGTCCCACAGGTCATCACACACGGTGCCCCAGATCCCCTGGTGGAGGACTTCCACACGACCTAAGCACCGATTGGAGCTGCCCACCAGCCGCAGCACAGGTGCATCTTCTAAACAGAGAAGGAGTTTATTTTCTGAGTCCAGAAAGTTTTACATAAAAAATGACCTCTGGCTCCATGGTAAACATGAGGGCAAAATGTAAAAGGTATGTGGATTCCATAACGGATTTACGGGCTTTATAGTGAGACAGAACTGGGCTTGAATCCAAGTTCTACTGCTGTTCACTTGTGTGACCTTTGAAAAGCTATTTCATCTCCTTGGGCCTCCATTTTCTCATCTGCAGAATGGGGGACCCCAGCAGCATGTACCTCAGAAGAGTGAGTCAATGAGAGTTATGTGCATGAAGCACTCAGCTTGTCATGGTTAATGCAGATCTTGCCAAATGGTTTTCTGGGTTGAAATGCTGGTAACTGGAGAAATAAGTTCCCAGCTCTTTCTGAAAAATGTGTCTTGGAAAACCATAGATTTGATTACGTGAAAGGCACCGCACCAACAAGGCACCTGTGACTTCATAATGCCCATTGACACTATTTCTGGGCTACAGGCTGTGGTCAACTAGAATCACATGATGTGTCTTGGAGACACCCCAAGAACAGCCTCCCCTTACTGCAACCACAGGGTTTGCTATGCTTCATTCTGCTGCTTATATCAGTATGTTCAACTCTTCTCCAGAGAGCCTTTGTGTCTGATATTTTCTCTGGGTGGAAAGCCCCCTGTTTTCCCCACGTCACCTCCCCTTACAGACCATCCATTCCCACCCAGTCCATCTGCCTTTTTATCCCCAGGCTTTATTTTTACTCTTTGCCATCCTTACTCACAAACCATCTTGCTTATTTACTTGTTTCTTGTGTCGTCACTGATCCTGTCATACTTACCCACATCTACACTAGAATACATTGCAGGGAGCTGTGTTGTCTTCTGGGTTTCCCTGCACTTACAACTGAGTCTGACACATAGCAGAACCTGTTTAAACATTCCTGGATGAGCAAATAGTAGTC
Source organism: Dinomys branickii (assembly GCA_004027595.1). Lineage (NCBI taxonomy): Eukaryota > Metazoa > Chordata > Mammalia > Rodentia > Dinomyidae > Dinomys > Dinomys branickii. The sequence continues at coordinate 27,766 of PVLD010005100.1, read as the reverse complement.
TTGAGCCACTGAGAGGTGTTTTAAACATCAGTCCCAGAGGTCTGCTAAGGAGAAGTCTCTCAGGTTAGAAATTCTTCTGTCTTTATAGATCAAAAGCTACAAGAGGATCCCCACCTGACTTGCTTTCGCCCTGTGGAACCACACTGAACAGAGCGTGAAAGCCAGCGTTGGTCATCACGGAGTCACTTCGGAACACCACTGTCATGAGGTCTGAGGAGGAGAGAAACATCACAGCTCTCGGAGCACAGAGCTTCCCCACGGACAGCGAGGCAATCCTGGGGCCATCGAAGATCTCCACTGAGTCATAGGGACAGCCAGGGACGTCTTCGAGCCTGGGAGAATAGAAGTGGAGGGTTAGTGGCAGGTTAGAAAATTCCTGGATATTAATGCTTAAAAAGGGTGATGATTACAGAGCTCAAATATTGGGATTATCATTTAAATAGCACGGTAAGTATTTATTAACTTTTCAGATGCTTTATAAGAATTCTATGTCCTTTCCTGAGAAGTGTGTGAAGTTTAGGGTTACAATTTTATAATGCGTTTTAAGATCATAATGGCTTTGCCCAATCACAACCTCTATGGGACATGAATAAATACTAATTTATTAGGTCACTCCGGTGATCAGCATGTAACAGATATTGCAGCCTGATTTTCCTACCTCTGTATTTCACAGTAGTTTCCATACCAAAATTCTTGGGAAGAGAAAAAAGGATTTTAAAATGAAAATAGTTGCAATATTAGAAGATTACTTGCATTATAAGATTTGTAAATGATGTGTTCAGGAGTAATTTAGAAGGAATAGACAACTAATACTAACATGTTAGACTTGGGAGATATGGGTAGCTTAACTGTGGTTTGATAGGGTCTCTAGGGTTTTAGTCAGAAAAAGCATGATAACCTAGTTTAAAGCCTTTTTTGGGAGGGGTAGGGATGGCCTCAGTGTAGTCATGACTGAACAATAACTCAGTGACTGGCAGAGGCTAGTTTATTATGAAATTCCATAGTCTTTCTGTATGTATAACATGATGTACATCACACACAAGAGGAAGGTGGACTTTCAGTGGACTGCCCACAGAACCACACATTGGTCAAGAGCTGGGTCTCTGACTTCAGATAGACTCTGCCAGTTAATCTTAATTATTAACTAGACTGGGTTAAGGGACTCTGCATAGAAGACTAGATCATGGCACTCTGCCCTCATCAGTAGATTAATCCATTGATTTCACAGCTGAACGTGCTGTCAGGAGGTGTGGCCTGTCAGAGGAGGGGCGTGACTGAGAATGTGTCTTTGGAGGGTGTATGTCTTGCTGGTGCTCTTCCCTGGCTGCCATAATGTGAATGGCTGTGCTCCACAATGTCCTTCCACCATGATGATTCTGCCTTAAAGCCTGCCAACCATGGACTAGACCTCTGACACCATGAGCCAAAACAAACCTCTTCTTTAAATTGCAGATGTCAAGTATTTTGTACCAGCAACCAGAAAGATGACTAATATACACAGATCTACATGGGTTGATTTTTGGCAACTTATTTATCTTATCTGAATCTCAATTTCCTCATTTTTACTGGGGATGATAAAGAACCTCTAATGACCCTGGAATATAGCAAAGCATAAAAGCATATACTGTTGAACCTGGGCAAAAAAATTGGTATTTTAAAATGTGAACTATTATTTTATATGATGGAGATTAATAAAATGACAGTGGCTTTGGGCCATCTATTCTCTTCATATCAGAGATGAAGCAATGACTCTGCTGTCTCACTTTGTGGAACATTTCATAGCTGCACAGCTCAAGGGTGACGTAGTTGGCTAATGTATGTATACATCTCCTACTTTTTGTTTAAATTTAGATTAAAAGAGAAAGTCAAAGAGGACAAATAGCTAGTACCACTACAGGGGCAAAAGTGTTAAGCGTTTTTAAGGAAAACTATCAAATTAGGTTAAGTCAAATATGTTAAACTACTTGCTGAGTTTTTTAGGCTACAAATTACTCACTGAATCGCACTACAAAATGAACCTGAATGTTGACTGGGAAAGACTACAGATTTGTGTTCTCCACTAGAAGAAATATCTTTTTTTTTTTTTTTTGTGGTACTGGGGATCGAACTCAGGACCCTGCGCTTGCTAGGCAAGCGCTTATTCCACTGAGCTATATCCCCAGCCCCAAGAAATATCTTTGTTATAATTTCATATACTGATATTCTTATTTAGATAAAACCTTCCCTTTAAAAGTTGTTTTCTTACTTCAAACTTGGAATCATGAGTTGTATGTGGAATTTTTTATCCACATGAATCTCCCAAATACATTGGATGTCTGTTGGGTAGTTTTCTGGATATTGTGGGCTAGAAAATGAGCCAGAAAGACTAGAAATGACTCCTCCACAAGGATTACTTCCTCCTGAAAAAACAGAAAAAACAATGTCATGATGTGGCCATAATACCCAGCTCACACTCAGTGGTCAAGTGGGGGTGGGGGCATCCTGTAGATCTCTCACTGATCACATTTGCAGGTAACAATAAGTGGGCCATGTCAGCCTGACCCTAAAGCTCCTGGGAGTTGAATTCCTGTAATCACTATAGGTGTACAGCAGGGGATGATGGACACCTGCCGCAGTACTAGGCTGAGCAGGAGTCAGAGGGACTGATGAGCCATATTCTCCCATCTCTTGTCACCTGCTGCCTACTCTGACCTAGGCGGATCATAGCCCTTCTTTGCAGCCTGCTCCTTGTTATGAAGTCAGCATTTACAGAGTTCCAGTGGAGAAGTAGGTCCCTTGCCCACACTGGGCTAGTGTTTCCTTGTGCCACGTCCCTGACCCACAAATATCTGCTGGGAGGATCTCTTGACATGAAGCTACCATTTCAACCTCAAACAAGTTACTACCTGTTGTATGATCTGGAGAGGTTGTAGAAAGACCTGGAAGGGAGAAAAGGAGATAATAATGACATACAGGAAAGTAATTAATCTCATCTATAAATTAGTGAAGTGTAAAGATTCCTCAGAAACATCAATGAATCTGTTGCAAAGTGAAGAGTCTGAAGGTACTGAGTGAATATTTTCTGTGATTCTGTGGTGAATTAAAGCAAGCCCTAAGTTCTCAGATATGCCTTCTGTCTCTGGCTGGGGTCTTGAAGGTGGCTAAGCTCCGTCATTATTTTGAATAGCAGAATCAGCCAGAAGTGGTGCTGCACTTTAAGGGAACCATGGTTTCCACTTCTTGTCTCTGAGCACACTGACTCATGAAGGCAGCCCTATGCTGCCCTGCTGAGACCACTTGGAAAGAAGAGTGCCCTACCTCCCAGTTGTCTGCATTCAGGAAACAAATGTCAGTGAGAGTACTTTGAATTCTTCAGAGCAGCCACTTGATGGACACCATTGAAAATGACTCAGATCAATGCTCTGGTGGAAAAAGAATCTCCCAGCTGAGCCCTGCCAAATTCTCAAACCACAAAACATATCCTTTACCTAAATGGTGGCTATTTTAAGTCACTGAGTTTTGTAGCAGATAACCAGAATGGCTTCTTTTACTAGATAATATTTTCTTCATTTGCCTTAGTCTTTGTGTATCCCAGGCTGATGTATGGGATGGTTAATAAAATTGGTAGTCAAGAGCATTGACAGTTGGGGTTCAAGTCCACTGGCTACCTTAGTTTCTCCTTCTTCTTCCCTTTCTCTTCCCCTTCCCACTTTCCCCTTTCCTTTTCTCTTCCCCCTCCCCCTCCCCATCACCCTCCTCTTCCTCCTCCTCCATCTTCTTCGTTTTTTGAGACAGGGTCTTGCTATGTAGTTTAGGCTGTCCTTGAGCTCACTACGTAGGCTAGGTTGGCCTTGAACTTTCCATAATCCTCCTGCCTCAGCCACCTAAATGCTGTTATTATAGGCATGCACAACCATGCCTGGCTATTCTTTGGTACTTTTCTGACTTTCTAAGTCTCACTTTATCTGGAAAATGTAAATAATCAGTGCACTTACTATGAAGGATTATTGTGGCAATTAAGTGAGTTGCAGATGGTCTCTGATTGATGAGGGATTTAACTAATGAATTTTCAACTTTATAATGGTGCAAAAGAATATTCATTCAGTAGAAACCATACTTCAAATTCTGAATTGGAATTTTTTTCCTGGGCTAATGATATGTAGCATTCTATTCTCTTGAGATGCCATGTACTGGCAGTGAATCTCAGCTCACATCAGCCACACTATAACAAAGGTAATACTCTACAGTGTGCTGAGTTGCTAAGCTATGAAGTTCATCAGGTTAGGTATACAAAATGAATTTTTTTTTACTTATAATAGTTTCAGCTCGCAGTAGGTGGATGGGAAAGTAACTTCAGTGTAATTTGGGGCATCAGTATATATGTAAATATCTTAAGACAGCAGCTGGCACTTAGTATTTATAAATATTTACTGCTCTAGTTATTGTTGTTGGAAAGCTGCTTGAAGTAGAAAAACTATAGCCATACCTGGAGGTGTAGGTAGGGACATGTCTTCTGCATCTGCATGCACAAAAGAAGGTAACAGGTCACTCTCTTTAAGTACAATGTATGGAGGAAGTGAGGTGACAAGGGTCCCAGAAGGAGGTGAAGGAAACAGGACCACGGCCTTTCTCAGTAGAGAAACTCAGGTACCAGAAATGCCCCCAGGCACCTTCAACTCTCCTCTGGAACAGACCTTGATCTAGGGATCTGGGACATAGCAGATGGATCAACTCTGCCCCTTGAAAGCCAGGGCAGGATCACCCTTGGCTGCTCTTATGTGGAATCCCTGGGGTACTAGTCAACCTACAGACCCCTGAGCCCCTTTCTAAACCTACTTAGTCATAGTCTATGGGGCTGTGACCTTGGAATGTGCATTGTAATGCCCCAGGTATGCTGGTGCCATGGACACCAAGGCCTCCTCTATGCAACAGAACTGCCCATGCAGGGTGTGTGTCTGGGTCCAGGGTCTGACCCTGACGAGATGCTCAAAGAATGAGTGGTTGAACGGATGGAAAAATTCATCCAGGAAAGAGCTCCCAAAGATCTTAAATCCTAAGAGTAGAAAGTTTCACCTGAGAAGAAAGTGGCTACCTGAGCAAATGACTCCAGCATCTTCATGGTGGCCGCAGTTGTGCTCTGACCAGCCCAGGTGGGCACATTGGCCCAGGAACCACTCCATCCCAGAGCACTGGACATTGTCTAAGAAGATGCTTCCTGTGCCAGCACCAAAGTGGGCCTCACCAGGGCTTGAAATAGCTTGACCGCACCCCAACTGCCGGCACACAACTTTGGCTTCATTGAGGTCCCACAGGTCATCACACACAGTGCCCCAGGCTCCCTGGTACAGGACCTCCACTCGACCTGAGCACTGATCAGAGCCACCCACCAGCCGCAGCTCTGGCCAGTTCCCTGCAAAGAGAGGTGGTGTGTGAGGTCCCTACACAGGGGCCTAGTAGCATCAGGATCCAACGGAGGCTGGGAAAAGACATCCTCAATCTTGATGCTACGGGCTTGTTCTTCACATTTCTCATGGGTTCTTGAGTTGCCAGGTATGAGATCTGTAGCAAATTTAATTTCACTTCAATAGTACTTATTGTCTCCCATATCAGGTGCTGATAATTCAGCCATAAACCAAAGACATATTGTTTTGGTCCTCAGAGAGCCCAGGCTCTACTTACTAGTGAAATGTAGATATCAGTGCAGAATACTATTCTAAACTGTGATCAGTGGGTTGAGAAGGAGTTAGCCCAGGGATGAACAGGGGATGGTCCTTGAGCTAAAGGGAAGATACATAAAAAGACCAGGAACTCTCTTGGCCTTTTGAGACAGGGCTGCACTAGCAGTTCAGGCTGGCCTTGAACTCTCTGTGATCTTCTGCCTCAGTGTTCCAAGTGCTGAGATTACAAGGGTACATCCCCATGTGTCTCTGAAAATGCACATGTGCTTGTATGTGGGAACACATGCAAACACACAGTCATGACACATGAAAAATTAAAATTAATGTTAGTAAGACTTTCTAATGCAACTTAACAGTGTGTAGATCTGTGCAGTTTGGAAAGAAGTGAACAGAGAACTCAGAGCTGGAAGAACACATGGTTTTAGGACAAAGTTAAGTCCAACTGATATTTAACACCCACCAACAAAAGGTACTACTGACCTCGACTGTTAAACAGAGATTCTTCAGCGTCTATAAGTACGGAAAATAAACAAGTCAGTGTTTTCCAAAAATCCTGATTTTAACAACTGAAGATGAAGTTTAATTATATTCTTATTCATATTTATTAAACCAGTATGGGAAACATTAATCCTTTTACATATATAGTACTGGGAAAAGCAATTTCATCTATAAAAATAAAAGCAACCTTTCTTCTGGGTGTTGGTTTGCTACTGCGTTATGAGAAAATGGCCAGATGTGGAGGGATGTACTTGGGGTAGTCTGGGGTAGTCTGACTTACACTGCTGATTTTAGAGTAGACAAGTTTCACTGTTGGGGGACCTCAGATTAGACTATCATCTTCTAGAACATGGAAACTTGGGAATAACTCAGGCCCATGTGTCTGTAAGTAGGCTATGGGTCATTACAATAAGGTGTCACAAAGCCAACAGATGGACACATGCCTGTACCAACACACAGAGCAATGCTTTTAAGTATACACCTCATGTTAAAATCCATAGGTAGGGACATACAGTGGAGCTGCTCTGGGCAGTGAATACCACTTTCAAGTCACATTCAGGGTTACAACTGTTAGTTTACCAAAAAGTACCTCATTAGCAGAGCGGACTATCAATACACATTCCAAATACAGGTATTTAAAAAACTGCTACAATACCACTAAAATCAGTTAACTTTAGCTCACAGATTTCCTTAGAATTATGACCATTTAGAAATGGTCAAATATGGAACCTCTTTATCAGTTACTATGTGAGTGCATTGTGAAATACATCTCTGCTGCTTTTGTGAATCCTGCAGGAGAGCAAAGTCTCCTCAGCAGGCTGAGATTCTGAATGTTTAAACGCTGCCCCTACAGTGTGAGTGTTAGCACCAGCTCTGAGAGCCAGACTCACGCCTGTCCCCCTCTGAAGTCTTGTCCAGCTTTACAGCTGCAAGCTGCCTCTTTCCATGGACACCTTTATATAAGCTCTTGGAGTTCCCTCAATTAAAAATATACTTTGCATGTTTAAGTAAAGCACACATACTCTCTGGTAATTCCTACTGTCAAATGAGAAAATCAGAAGGTATTATTCTGGAGGTCAGTAGTTAAACCATATCTATTTAACCAAGTTGGAAGAGGTATAGCAAAATCAAATTCTACAGGTTTTAGGATACTATCTCTGCTCCTGGTTAACTCTGAATGCCAGCAGGATGGTGTTAGAACACTGATACTGTCAGTGTCCATCTGAGAGGGGAGAAGGTACCTGAACAGATGACACTTGCATCCTCGTGGTGACCACAGTTGTGCTCCAACCAGCCCGCATGGATACACTGGCCCAGGAAGCGCTCCACTCCAGCACACTGGAGGTTGTCCAGGAGGATTTTCCCTGGCCCTGGGCCAAAGTGGGCCTTCCCAAGGGCAGAGATGGCCCGGCCACACCTCAGTTGTCTGCACACAACCTCAGCTTCATTCAGGTCCCACAGGTCATCGCACACAGTGCCCCAGGCCCCCTGGTGGAGGACTTCCACGCGTCCCGAACAGCGTCCCAAACCATCCATCAGCCGCAGCTCTGGCCAGTCCTCTGCAGAGGGAAACCTGGTGACTGTCCACTGGGAGCACAGCACCTTTCCAGGAGATGCTTGAGTTCCCCACCCCATATTACTGTTAGAGACAGAGAACCTAGTGGAGTCAGTCAACTAGAGTTATACGTTATTAGGCTTGTCAATAACATTTAGCTTAAATAAACCCATCAATTGATCATCTATTTTGATAGAGATGTATGACAGTCTGTCTTGGGTAAATGCAGGAAAACGCTACATATAATTTGCATGGTGATTTGTGATTTTTTGAAACACTTTTTCACATGTGTGTACCACATTCATTTTTATAACACTGGAGGATAAACAGAAGAGTACTGGTATGCACCATTTTTATCTATGCAGAAGTTGGAGGTCTGATAAGTAGCAGAGCTATGCTCAGGTCTGACTTCAAAGTTCACTATTTTGTCACTGGTATTCCACCTCACTGCCTTTAGAATAGTTCTGACACTCCACCTATTTGGAAAAATCATTTGGATTTTGACATGGGAATCCACAGATGGTATAGGGAGGAAGCTAGCTATGATCAGGGCTAGCCCAAAAATAAAAAAGAATCTCCTACTGCAAGGTACATATAAATTGCTCTAGCACTGAAAAGTGAACTTTGCTCATCTTGGCATGCACAGCCAGAAGATCCCCAAAGTTTTCCATGGCCCTAAAATCTTGGGTAGAGACAGCTGGTCCATTTGTGTATAGAGGAACTATTCGCAGCAGGTATAGTTTCTACACGAGAAGCAAGTACAAATGCAGATGCTGAGAGCAAGGACACCTAGTAAATGAATTTCAGGGCTTACCTGGCTTTGCTATTGATGTCTTGGGAGTTGTTGTTGGTCTGGGTGCTGCTGTTGCAATGGTTGTCACTCTTGGGATGGCTGTTGTTGTAGGGGTGGTTGTTGCTGGGGTGGTTGTTATTGGGATGGCTGTTGTGGTTGGGAAGGCTGTTGTTGCTGGGATGGCCGTTGCTGTTGGGATGGCTGTTGTTGGGGTGGCTGTTGCTGTTGGGGTGGTTGTTGTTGGGATGGCTGTTGTTGGGGTGGCTATTGGAGTGGCTGTTGTTGGGATGGCTGTTATTCCTGGGATGGCTATTGTTGCTGGGATGGTTGTTGAGATGGCTGTTGTTGTTGGGGTGGTTGTTGTTAGGGTGGCTGTTGTTGGAGTGGCTGCTGTTGTTAGGGTGGTTTTTGTTGGGGTGGCTGTTGTTGGGGTGGCTATTACTGGGGTGGTGGTTGTTGTTGGGATGGCTGTTGTTTGGGTGGCTGTTGCTGGAGTGGCTGTTGTTGAGGTGGCTGTTGTTGGGATAGCTGTTGTTGTTGAGGTGGTTGTTGTTGGGATGACTATTGTTGTTGGGATGGGTTTAGTTGAGGTGGCTGTTGTTGTTGAGGTGGCTGTTACTGTTGGGATTGCTGTTGCTACTGGGATAGCTGTGGATACAAGAAGATACCCTTGAATAAAAAGGGAGGATGTGGGCAAATCAGAAGTCAGCCTTCCAAGATCAGTCTCCATTAAATGATCAGATTCTGGCTGATTAGCTGCTCTCTCATCAATATGATAAATGATCTCCCAAATCAAACTCTTCATGTGGATCTTATGCTTCTCAGGTGTATGGGATCCAACTAAGGTGATATTCTGTGCTTCTGCCTAGTCACTACAAACTGAACAATATTTAAATTGTGCTAAAATGCAAACATTTGCAGTTAGCCTTGTGTTGGGGAAAACAATACTTTTTTTTACTTGCTTCTACTTTGTTAACTTTTCCTAGATGTAGAGTATCTGATTAAGCATGCCTCATTGTCATTGATAAGGATAAGAAATTAGGAGGTCATAAAATAAAAATAAAAATTGCCAGTATACAGTGACCCAACTGTTGATAGGCATAGCTTGGTTCCAGTGTGAATGGGTGTCATACTTGTGCAAAAACCATGCAGACATGATTTTCAGTTACAGCAGATTTACACATGTAATTAGGAAATATGTATGAGAGAGATCAAACAAGAACAGTAAAAGCACTAGAAGTGAGGACAGAGGGAAAAACAGGAAATGGGAATGCATATTAAGTAACAACATGAATGTCAACTCACTGACTAGATGTGGGGTCTTCGATACTGCCTCTGCAAATATAAGAAAATCACTGTCAATAGCTATTTAATACTAATTATATTCATTTCTTCTGATCCTTCCCTGATCCTCTTTGTAGCACAGAATATCTCCTCTGGTTTTTACTTATTTATTTTTTGGTGGTACTAAGGATTGACCCCAGGGCTTTGCACTGAGCTACATTCCCAGATTTTTTAATTTTTATTTTGAGACAAGGTCTCACTAAGTCACTAATTTGACCAGGCTGGACCCAAACTTCCTATCATCTTCCTCAGCCTCCCACAGTGCCAGGATTATAGCTGTGCACTTCCATACCTGGCTCTCCTCTGTTTTACATGTGTTGTCCCCAGCTTGCTCAGTGAGTCACCCTGACACTTTCTAAGGCACTGGAGACCATTCTCACAGCATCTTACACAAAGCAGACATGAGACCTTTGCAGTTCTAGGAGCTATGCCTGTTTTCTATTGTTGGCAAGTAGTGTAGAACTTCACTACTTATTCAGATGATTACCCAACACCTCAAGCCTGTTTCCCCATCCATCAAAGAAGAATGACCATGGGTTTGCATCATAGTAGCACATACAAGGAGCTTAAAATGCTGCCTGGCATATAATAGGCATTCAATAAATATTAGCTGTTATTTTGAGTATTCTGATCATTGTTATTGTCATTGTTGCTAACTTGGGCAGTTTGGGCTTCAACAAAAGCCCTTAGCTTTGCTCTGTCTTCTTCAGGGCACATACCCTGCACTTCCCATCTCTAGGCTCATACTGTTCTAACTCCTGATTGCCCTTTATCTGCTTAGGGTCTCACCAGCTCCAATGCTAAATTCCCCAGAGGTTTTCATTAATCTATGCAGCCTGTGTTGCTCTCTCTCTTTCCTAATGCCTTTTGCTGAGATAGGTGCATGTGTCAATTTAATAGGTCCTATATGTTCTGTTGTGTGCCTTAACCCATTGCATTCCTTTTGTCCTCTATTGCATCATGTATATTTGTCTTCAACTTCCTTTAGGTTGGACATAAACTTCTCTGAGTCTGTGACTACACCCTCGTCTCCTGAAAATCTTCAAGTGCCCAGTCTAGATTTAGAGTAACATCAGAAATGACTTCCTAATGAGCTGAGCCTGGATGAGATGTGTATGTAAAACTAGAAAGTTCATGATAATGTTGCCAGTTATCAAGTACCTAGGATGTGCTAAAGTGCACATTTTGCTGTGTCATAGCATTGCAACAAACCTAGGAAGTACAGTTTTCCTGTTATCCTCATAATATAGGGGAGGAACTGAGGCCAGAGGAGGTCAAGTTTCTTGTCCAAGATCACTGAGTGAGTGAGGGTGTCCAGGCAGACAGTTCAGAGCTGTTGTTTCTTACCGCCTTACCTTTGGTTGCAGAATAATAGTAAGCGATGAAGTTTTTCCCTATGTTGTTGAACCCTCGGAAGTACACAAGGGTCATGGAGCTAGAGGAGGATGAGTAGGTGAGGTAGAAACCAGAGCAGGTCTTCCCCAGAGACTTTGCTGAAGATGGAGGACCATCCAGGATTTCAAAATATTCATTGGTGCAGTCAAGGCTAAAGAAACAAATACCCACCGATGCTTAGACTCTTTTTCAGTAGGTATAGAAGGCATGCTGTGAGACACTATTTTGTGACTACGAAGAAGCTGGGGACGGTTTGAAAGCCCCATCAGGGGTGCAGAAGCAGTATAGATATTTTAATCCCACTTATTTTCCTCAGATAGCCACTGCCTAAGAGAGCAGGATTTTATCTGGGAGAGGAGAGAGGAGGCTGGCTCTAGCTATAGCCCTGCTGAACGTCTCAGGAAGCTGAGGCTGTAGGGTCACAGACTTGGGTCAATGGCAAAGCCGTACTAATGAAAGTACTTTCACCGTATGGTGATCTGGGGGTGAGGAGCCACATGACGGTAGGGGTGGGGGTAGGCTGCTCAACCTCTTGTGGGATGCAGGTCCAGGCTCCAAACAGCCCATTGACAAACTTTTGGTAGTAACCTGCCTACAGGAAAGTGAGTAATGGTTCTACCCAGCTCCCTTTGTGGAAGTCATCTGATTTTTCCATGGTCATTCTCTGTGAATTTCGGACTGATGCCATTAGCACTGGAATCAGAAACCATTTCTATACCCCAACTCTATGAATGATCCTTTCCAAGCTATCATTCGATTAAGCAAAATTCAAAAGTAAAAGTAATTTAGTTTGGCCTTTGTAGTTATTTTATGTAGGCCATTCATCTATGAATGAAATAAATATTGTATAGTTATACAATTTAAAACCTCAAATTTTCTGACTTAATAGGTTTGGGGGTACCCTGAAATCTCCATCTTTTACTAGCTTGTCAGAAAACACATGGGCTGCATCTCTGTCTCTTTCTCCTTATATACACACACATACACACACACCCCTACCCAAAGCCTACAAGACGAATTTCATTTTAATTAAAAAATTCATGGAAGTATACAAAAATAAATCATATTTCTATAAAGGAACAACAAATGTGGAAACTGAAACCGAAAACAGTCATCAATTATTATGACTCCAACAACAATAAAGAAATACCTACATATAAATCTAATAAAACATATGCAGGATTTGAGTACAGCTAACAGAAACAGCTAACAGAAAAAATAATACAGATCCTAGCCAAGATATAGGAAACTGGATCTCATATGCTGTGGGTAAAAATTGGAAATGAGAGTCACTGTGAGAAATAGTTTAGGATGTTCTTAAGAAGCGAAATGTGTTCCTTCCATGCAGCTAGTAATCACACTCAAGGACATTTATCCCTGAGAAATGAAAACTTACATTCATATAAAAACTTGTATGAGACTGTTTATAGAAGTTTTAACTCTGATAGCCCAAGACTGAAAACAACCCAGATGTCTGTCAAGAGGGAAAAGTTTAAACAGATTCTGCTACAGGCACATGAGTAGAATATTTTTCAGTAGTCACAGGATCAAATTATCAGTGCATACAACAAGCTGGATGCATTTTAAGGGAATCACCTTGAGTGCAAGTATTCAATCTCCAAAAGCTACACAGTGTATAAGTCCATTATCAAAACAACAAATTAGAGTGACAGAGAACAGATTACAATCTTAGAGGACAGATGGGGGCAGCTGACAAATACAAAGGGTAATTTCTTTGTGGTAATGGAAAAGGTCTGTATCTAGAATAGAGTAGTGATTACATGAACCCATGTATGGGATAAATTTGCACAGATCCCCCCCATAGTTAGAGTAATACACAGGGCTTTCTCTTACTTTTGTATCCTATGTGTCTAGTTATTTCCAAACAAAAAGATTAAAATGCACAAAGGACTATTATTTATGAGAATCAACAAGGGAATAAACAAGTGGAATTTTAAATTACACAGAGTACTTAATGCCTTTAGTACTTACTTAAGATACGGAAATGCCAGCAGTATATGATCAGAAGCATTTGCCTTGATCTCCCACACACAGGTTATGTTGTCACGCATTTCATTCTTTGGGGGATTCCTAATTGCTCCAGATGAGTTAGTAATAGTGCCACCACACTGATAGTTTTCTAAATGCGGAGAGATACTTTAGAGTTACAGTTTTTTCATTGTTGTTTGATAATTTTGTAATTCATACCTTTTTTGTTTTATTTTCACCACTTTTCCAAAAACTGGTTTTATTGGTCATTATTTTGTGGGTATGCTTGGGGCTAAGTTAGTATAAAAAGTCTTCAGTCTTAGGAGATTTGTACATGAACTGGTCTGAGACTTAAAACATCTCCCCAATGCTAATTTCCCTGGAGGTTTTCATTAATCTATGCAGCCTGTGTTGCTGTCTCTCTTTCTTTTTTTTTTTTTTTTTTTTTTTTTTTTTTTTGCGGTACTGGGGATCGAACTCAGGACCCTGCGCTTGCTAGGCAAGCGCTTATTCCACTGAGCTATATCCCCAGCCCTGTCTCTCTTTCCTAATGCCTTTTGCTGAGATGTGTGATGTGTCAATTTAATATACCCTCTATGTTCTGCTTCTGTTGTGTGCCTTAATCCATTGCATTCCTTTTGTCCTCTATCGCGTCATATAATTTTGTCTTTAACTTGCTTTAGGTTGGGCATAAACTTCTCTTAGCCTGTGACTGCATCCAAAGAGTGAAATTTGAGAATTTCACCATTGACATGAGCTTACTAACAGTGGTTAGACACTTTCTTGCTTGTTCCTCCCCTGTGGTGGGTCCTGTAACTTTTTTTTGTTGGGTCACTAGTAGGTGTGAGTAATGACTACCCCAGGCTGGTCCAATGTAGACCTGTGTACAGGATGATGGTAGGGTCTCAGCCGCCATTAGTCATAATTTCTTAAAATTACATTTTAAAACATCTGTTATTGAGTAGAAAGAAGTTGCCCTCAGAAATTCATCACTCCAATAGCCCAAATACTGATAATGTTTTCTGTCTACCTGTCCACTCATCTGTTTATTTCTCCATCTGCTTGTCTATCTCTCCATCTTCTGACACTCAATCTGAAATTAAAGGCGATACCAGTAGCTGTGGAAAATCTGGCTTTTTCCACACATGAAGTTAGCTAAGTGTGTGGAAAGTGTACCAACCCTTGATTGGCCCTGGCCAGTCAAACTGTAGCTTTTCTCTGAAAGGACCATCCAGGCTATCTGGGCATTTTAGTCTTTTATCTCTAAGTGGTGCTAAGAAAAGTTCAATAAAACTTCTAGAAACCCAAAGAACAAGAAAAGCGACAGAAAATTGCAGATGTGAAAGAAAGTCTGGAGCAGGAGAACTGAGATTGTCAGAGAAACAGATGGAAAAGAAAAATGGGCTCATCATGGTGGGTAAACTGTATAGTCATGGCCTGGGGCACCCCCTTGGTGGTGTCACTGTAGTCATGGCTATATGTGTCCCCTATACTCAGGGAGTCCAACAAGGATGGTATTACCTGATTATCTGGATTTTCTTCTTTGACTAACTAGACATGGAATTGGATCTTTAAATTAACTTTATTCCTGGGTCCCTTATCCAGAACAGTTTCAGATGGGTAACCTTGACTATGTAGTAGTATTTTGGCATATTTTTTTGAAGAACTATTTCAAAGCTTCATCTAAAAGATAGTGAAAAGGGCATCTAAGGACACATACAAAGTTCTCATCTTTAGCCATTGTTCTTGCTGAGACAGTCAGTGGGTGACCTGCCAAAACAAAGTGACATGTGGACTGGTGGTGGATGCTGAGGTCTGCATCACTGTGCGAACCTGAGAAGCCTATAACACACTGTCTCATCTTCTTTCAGAAATGCTGACTTAAGTCTCTGGGGGAGAGGCCTGACCCTAAAGGGATATTAATGTGCAAGAGGCAAGAAACACTGAACTAGATCCTTCCCAGACTTGGAGGCATCATTCTTTCATCACACATGAAAATGACATAATTTTAAATTGAGGGTTTTAAAATCTAAAGACATGAAAGTCTGGTTCCTGGAGCCTCTTCCAGTGACCCAGAGGCTGGGAATTATGAGCTTGTGATGTAGGAAGAAGAAGAAGAACTTATTTACATTTCTTTGACTTGGTGCTGCTCAGAGATACTGAATCAGGACCTAAAGATTATATGGATCCTTTTATGGTTTGCACCTTAATTGTCCCTTACAAAAAATTCATGTAATGAATGCATCTTAAGACCAGAATGTTAACTGTAATAAATCAGACAACAGATTAAATATCATGTGGTTTTTCTTAAATGAGAAACCTGAAGTATAAGTAAATTAAAAAGCAAAATAGAAGACAGATAATAGGAAACAGGGAGGTAGGTCTTTTGCAAGTAGGAAAGGGACCAGGAGACAGAGGAAGATGGAAGAAAGGAGAGGGAAAGGGGACATAAAAATTAAGATGTGTTATGTATATGTACCCAATCCCCATGATGAATGTAACCATTATGTACTATACACACGTACTAATAAAAAATAAAAATTAAAAAAAGTTCAGATGTTGAAAGCTTGGTTTCCAGCCAATAGCACTGATGGTAGGTGGGGGAAACTCTACAAAGTAAGGTCTATTTGGAGGAAGTAGATCCCCGGAAGTGTGCCTTTCGAGGGTATATTGTATCTCTCTCTTTCTGCTTGCTGGCCACTGGGAAGTGAGCTACTTTCTCCTGCCATGCTCTTCCACTGTTATGTTTTGACTCTGCCACAGGCCTAAAGCAGAGGAGCTGGCTAACCATGCACTGAAACCTCCAAAACCATGAGTCAAAATAAAGATTTCTTCCTTAAAGCTGATTTATGTCAGATGTTTGATCACTGTGATGGAAACGAACATGTTCCTTTCCTTACTCTCCCCACTGGTGACAGTCAGCTTAGCACCTCCTTTTAGAAATTTTCTTCCTGGATCCATTTGTTCCCAACTGGTAGAGTTGACAACCTAGGAGGGGATGTAAATAACATTTTGCCAAACTAGCTTTAGTCATAACTCATTCTCAGACTGAGGTATGACTAAGAGCAGGGTATCATGTGACCTTGGGGGTTCTGGAGGAGAGAGAGACAGCGAAAGACCAATAGAGAGACAGACACACACATACAGAGAGACAGACACCCAAACAGAATGAATGAGTGAATGAGAACACTGGCATGGGAACCTCGGGGCTTGGGGGCTGGGAGGGCAGAGGAATAATCTGCACTCTGTATGAACCTGTGTGGGGCCAGGATTGCACCTGCAACAAGCCAGAAGCAAAGAGTGAGTGATTTTTCCCGCATCTGTCCCATTGACCATTTGTACTAGGCAGAAAGTGCCTTTAACCATCTCTCATATTTTAACCACTTCCCACCAATCTGCATCAAGTTGTCTTTCCACAAGCCTGAGTTGGCAAACTAAAAGTGCTCTGCAGAAGTCTGAGCCCCGAGATTGCATTTTCTGGATGTGAAATGCACAGTGGAGTAGGTGGAAAGACAGCAAATGAGGCTGGGCTAGGTGACTACTGTGGTCCTATCCACCGCCCCGGTAGACAATCAGCTCATTCCACATTTCTGTCACTCCACTGGCTAAGGAGAATAACACACATATGATTTCCAGTGGAATATCTTCCCTGAGGTATTGATAAGCTGCAGCCATAAACGTTGCCTTCCTTACCTGGTAGTGTGGCTACTGAATATTCAGCATCTAGAAACATCAAAAAAACATTTGCTATGAGTGAATAGCATACTGGTTCTTGTTCAATAGTTATTTTTGCACTGTCTAGGCTCATTCTGGGAGAGCGGGCAGGACTGACCTGAACATATCACGCTGGCATCTTCTCCGTGACCACAGTTGTGGGAGAACCAGCCAATGTGGGAGCATTCCTCAAGGTGCTGCTCGGTTCCCCTGCAGTACACATTGTCAAGAAGAATCTTCCCAGAGCCTTCTCCAAAGTGGGCCTCACCTGGGGCTGAAATGGCCCAGCCACATCCCAGCTGTCTGCAGATGATGTTTGCTTGTGGAAGGTCCCAGAGATCATCACACACGGTCCCCCAGACTTCCTGGTAGAAAAGTTCAACACGGCCTGCACAACGTTCATGGGTGCCCACCAGCCGCACGGGGACCCAGCCTCCTGGGAGAAGAACAAGGGCACCAAAGGCTGATAACTGCCCTCTCTGCCCATTGATCGTTATTTTCTACACAATGCTCTGCCCTTGGGCTGCTATGAGGGAGTCCATGCCATGCCCCACCAGATCTGATACATGGAACTTATAGTATCTTCTTTACTCATACCCTATTTTAAGACAGCTTGCCTGTGGTGAATCATTTACAGATATGACCACAGATCTTCTCTTTCCTGTACCCATGCTCTTTACAGTGTGACACTGTAGCCTCCCGCTGAGAGGCTGGGCTTCTGTCCTTGCTCCTTGGTGCTGAGATAGAAGCCTTTGGCTTGCCTTGGCCGTGAGAGTATGGCAGAATACCGTCCTGTGCACAGAGAAGGTGCAGGAGGCTTCTGAGACAGCAGTTCATCCCCTGAACACTTTGGAACATCACATGGATGAGCTCAAGCTAGTATTCTGGATGATAAAGAATACGTAGACTTGTTACCTCTATCATATCAGGTGACAGCTACAGAGCTGCCAGACATGCGAAAGGGATCGTGCTAGGCCAGTCAGTCTTCAACTGACCTGCCAGCCAGCCAGAGATGCATGAGCAAACTCAGTTAAGATCAAGTCTATCCCAGGTCAGCAGAATTGCCAGGCTAGCTGATAAACTCATAAGAAATTATAAATGGCTATTGTTTTAAGTCTCTGTTTTGGGTTGGTTTTACATGGCAATAGATAATGTATGCATTTCTTTATTCATAGTTGTTTTTTAGATAGCCTGATCTATCCATAGCTAGGAGGTATGGGTCCAACATCATGTACCCTGGGATGGAGTCTGCCTGGTCAGCGTGACTAGACTAGAGTGTGTTTGACTCTAAAGCAACCAGTCCCTGTGCTACAGTGTGCCAGATTCTCTCTGCTGGCCATTTGGAATCGCGCAGAGAGCTGGCGGACTCAGGATGACACTTCGCTTGCTTTGGTTACAATAAGTCACTTATGGGTGGGTCAGAGCATAGAGAAATTGCTTTAGAATAATGACTCATGAGGAGGTAAAAGAGACGCAGAGTGTGAGAGAATGACTGTATAGTTTGGACTCCCTCAGTTGGGTTCTCTAAGATTCCCCTTACTTCCCTCCACAGACTCCTTCCATGAATTTCTCTTGAGTGGGTATTTGTGCCATGCAACCAAATGTTCACCCACTAGGAAACGCCTCACAGCCCCTTTCTTCTTTCTCATACCATCCACTTGCCTTGAAGGACACTGTTCCATCATTCCTGTCCTTCTAGGTATTTCCGTTACTCAAGCTCTATTCCAGGTGCCTCTCCTTCACGAAGATTTGTGATCACAAGGACCATTTCCCTTTTCTAGCTCTTAGTCATGGTATTCCTGGGCCTGGGCACACACTGTCTTATGTAAAGCCAGTGACATATGTGTCTCATCCCCCCAGCAGGTGGCAGGAGGCACTGGGAGGAGGAGGGCAAAGAGCAGTGGATGTCTGCTCAGGGAGACTGGGCCTGAAGTCCAGCATCCCTAACTAGCTCCGTGGCCTTGAGCATAATATTAAGTACTTCCCAAGCCATTGTTAGGGTAAAGAATGTGAAAGCGCTCAGAAGAGGGCTCTTCAGGAGTTTATCTGGCTTGGTCGGTGAGTAGGAATGCAGAGATGGGTTAGGATCTCCTCTGCAGTGGGTAAGGCGGAGGTGGAAACAGTGCATGTGACCATGGCTATTGCAGAAGCACCTGCAGAGCATTCCCTTGGGGGCACAGAGCCGCAGAAGGGACAGTGTGAAGGGTCAGGAAAAGTATGAGAGGGCCTCTCTCCTGTGGCGAGACCACTTTCCCCCTGTGTTACAGCTTTCTGTGTAGAAGACTTGCCTCCCTACTAAGCTACACACTCCCCAAGAAATGGGACTGTATTTGAGTCATTTATGTGTTCATTGCTGGACCTGGCTCAGGGCGTATAATAGGCGAGGCATGCAAAGTAAAAAGTTATTAAGCAAATGAAGAAAACAAAGATGTCGAGTGTGGATTCAGGCAATTGAAGGCCATAAAGCTAATAATGGTGCCTTTGGTGCTTGCCAGGTACCCAAGGCCGTGGTCACTGACTAGGAGTTGTAGCGCTTGCCGAGCACTATTCTGCCAGAGATCTTCTCAGTCCTGGGCAATGACATGGCTCCCTCAGCCCTCCTTGACTCTTTTGGCTGTACACTGCAGTAAGGGAATTGGTGGGCCCACTATTTTTTTCTTGACATATCTTGCCTCAGTCTGCACTTATTTTATAAAATCTGAGATCCAGCTAAAGGCTACATACCTTTATATATTACTCCTTCACCACAGCAAAAAGCCATTTTAGAGAGTCATCCCATCCTTCACTAACGGCATGGTTATTGACCAACTCTAGAGTCTAACCTGGGAACTAGATGAATGTCTCCACCCTACAGTTGATACAGAATCTAATTACCACATTCCTCTTCTGCCTGGAACAATTCCATGGCCCATTACCCTTCAGATCCTGGATTATGTGGTGTTTCCTCCCATGATTCCTCAGGTCTGAATGCAGATCCTCTTCAGAGCACCACGGCACCTGCTCTCCCGTTTGCCACACAGCCACGGTGCCCTGGTGTACTTAGCCTACATGAGGGCCTGTTTAGTTCATTGCTGTACAAGTCCTCAGTGACACCTGTTGATTTCTTCATTGTCAAATTTTCGCAGAAGACAATACAAAATGACACAATCCTACCTGATTGTGCAGAAGGTGGGTTTTGAGCCTCTGATGTCATAGATGGCATGGGAAACAGGTTCTCATAGGCTAGTGATAGATAAGAGGAAAGTGTTGCTGGCAGGGGTGATTCACAGCACTGGAGAAGAGATACAGGGGAGCCATTGGTGTTTCACGGGAGCGTCTGCCTCCTGCCAGAACTCAGCAGGAGAAATGATGAGACTGCTTTTGAAGGCCTCTTCCGAAGGTTGCCATTTACAGCAGAACATGGCATTGCTGCTTGTAGACAAACTAACACATAGCTTGTAGCCACTAGAGAAAGGAGAAGTCATGGGGAACTGGTTCTGTGAGACCTGCTGTATGCAAAGTCATCCACTGGCCACCATATCTCCTCCCACATATGCTGCTGCCATGACCTCATCTGGACAAAGCAAGCAAGGTCACATAGAGCATCTATGGGGGAAAGGGTGTCGGCTCTGAAATGGCACAAGGAAACCCTGTTGGACTGACTATGGAGGTGGTTAGACAACTGTGCACAATAACTAAAATTCACCAGGCTGGACCTTACAATGGGTGAATTATACAGCATATAAAACAAACCTTAATAAATATAATAAATTGCCACATGGAAAGATGCTGTGTAGATTTATAAATTCAGCATATAATCTAGCTGGGGTGTTACTGTTAAATTCTTCACACTTTTTGTATATTTGAAAAATTTCAGAACTGTTGGTGTGGGGAGTGTGCCCTTCAATGTTTACGACAAGACCTATGTCTCTGGGCTTTGACAACAACCTCTTGCTTTTCACAGTGGCACACATATTACTCAGCCCGTCTGCGTACTGCTGATTGTGTCCTTGTGAGGCACAGAATGTCAGAGGCATAGAATTTTAGGGATCCAACAAGCCTGATCTAATGATGAAATCAAGGACCAGGGTTCTTCAGCTGGTAAGAGGCCAGCCTGGATCGAATTCCTGCATCCGGGCCCTTTCCATCTCCCACATTGCCTTCCTCGAGTCTGCTTGTGACCAACAGGGGAGGCGTTGCTATGTGAGTGCCTGCCAAGTGCTAGGTACTTTTATGCGTTGTCACATTCAAGTCTTTATTCAATCCCTTATATTATTTCTTCTTTAATAAGGAAAAAGATGAAGACATGGCTGAGATCATATAACTTGGCTGAGATCATATAACTGAGAAAGAGCATGTCACACCTGCCTCTTCTGTTAGGCTATAAATCCCATAAAGAAAAAGACCCAGGGGTCCTGGGTGCTGCCATGTGTTCTGTACTTGATAGAGTTTAGCACAGCATGAACATTCGGGTGATATCAACTGAATGAATGTATGAGAGAGTGACTGAAGCTGGGAAACAAGTGAAAACCTGACTCTAAACTTCGTAATTTTTTTTTTTACATTATGCCTTATCTTGTATATGACACTGAAGGCAACACGGTCATACCTGTAGGCAGAGCAGTTGTGGAATCTGCACCTATGAACATGAAGAGAGATCGTGCATGTTATCATGTCTTAGTCAGTCAATGTCTGAGACAATGTGAGAGCATCTTACATGTTGGACAGCAGAGAGGAAAACAAAACAGGATCCTGCCCTTGAGAGGCTTGGCATTTCCTGAGATCTGAGAGATGGACCAGCACCAGGGCAGCTCAGGGTGAGACACATGGAAACCACAGAGCTTGTCTTCCATGGAGACAACATCTGACGGGCATGGGGGACAGAATCAGAAAAGACCGGGAAGCACTGTGCGGGTAGGGAGCCAGGCGAGGAACAGATAGGTTTGCGGAGGTCAGTAGGTCCATGTTAGGAAGGCCTTGAACAGCAGCTGGCAAATTTGGCCTTCACCCAGAGGCCATGAGGGGAACATTTCCTGAGGCCCAGGCTCATAAGATGAACATGGGATTCCAGGGAAAGGAACCGTGTGAACTGGATAGTTGTTCTGGGCCCACAGGGGGCAGCTCCAACCAATTCAGGCAGTAAAAGAACTGGGTTTCATGCATGAACTATTTGTATTTTTCTCACAAAATGTAAGAACTTGTATTTTTTTCTTTTTGCCAAGTAGTCTGACTTGTAAATTCAAGTTCAGCTTGGAATTTCAAACTGATCAGCAGCCCACTTCCGAGCCTAGGTCCAGCCTGTGAGGGACCAGGAGTAGTCCTCTGAATGCTGAGAGCCAATGCCTTACCTGCATGGATGACACCAGCATCCTCCAGGTGCTGACAGGTGTGCTCCCTTGGTCCTCATGCACACATGGCCCCAGGTAGCTCTTGCTGCCCAGCACTACACATTGCCCAGCAGGCCCCTCCAGAGCCTGCCCCACTGCCTGGCCATACTGGAGCTGGCAGCACACAACAGTGACCTTGGCCAGGTCCCAGAGGTTGTCATACAGCACTCTTCCCTGTACCCTGGATAAGGACTTCTACGTGGCTTAAGCATCTTCTTGTGCCATTCAGCAGTTTCACCTCCACCCAGGCTCATTGATGGACACAGATGGTAACGGAGGATTGAATTTTAGCCGATGATGGTGTTTTTAATGTAAAGGGCTTGTATCTGACTTGTGGCTTACTGCTTAGATGCTATTGCTGCCTTCTGCCTGCCATGAACTGTTTCTCCTTCGTGATACCCCTCTGCCACGCCATCCTGCCTCAGAGCCAGCTGATTATAGAGTGAAACCTCGACAAATTGTGAACTGAAATAAACCTTTCCTCAACTTTGGGTGTTGGATATTTTGTTTCACCAATGAGAAGAGTAACTAGGACACCAATTTAGTGTGGCTGCCCATCAGTTTCCTTGAAATGAGAGCAGCTGTCCACCAGGGTAAAATACATTCCTCCTTTCTTCTGGGACAGAGAATCAAGTCAGCCTAGAGGGGATTCTTTAGGCTCTGTAGATGCCCGCGTCTGCATCTACACCCATTACTTCCTAACTGCAGTGTTCTGGCCACCACCTCAACCTGTCTGATTGCTCATCTGTAGTCATGGTGATAACAATAATGCTGTAGTGAGGTTCCTCCAAGGATCAAATGGGTTAATGCAGATAAAATACTAACATAGCATGACATACACATTATCTATATCCAATGCCCTTACTTTCTGGGACAAGGCAGCAAACATCGCCGGGACTGAGATACTGTCAGGACAAGATAGCCATGGAATAAGAACTCAAGGCCTGAAGCTCAGTGTGCTTCCCTGTACTGTTCTGTCCCTGAGAGCTTTGAAGTGTGAGTTAAGTAAGATCACCTAGAAGCTGTTCCCTGTAGCAAGGTCAAATCCCAGATTATCCCTTTCCTCCTCATCTGAAAGAAGCCACACAGTCACCAATGAGCTGCGTGATCTCTTGTGAGCCATGATAGGGCAGGAAAGTGCACCTCAAGTCCCCCATAAGATACTTGTAGGATCCCTGTTGCAAGTCATTGTTTTGGGTACCATCCTTCTGTCCAGAAGCTGTCACTATCCACAGCCTAAAATTCTATTCGTCCTATGTCACTTCACAGATTCTTCCAGTTGCAATCCCCTACTCCGTCCCACTATCCACACTGATGGTGGTGGGCAAAGTGCATACTTGACATCTTCATTAGACTACAGATATATTCAGGGCAAGCACTGAGAGACGGCATAGTTATGAGCACTGGTTTTGAAGTTAGAATAGGACAAGATATGTGAGCTCTCCAAGCTTCAGTCTGTAGTTTGCAACATGAGTATAACAAGAGAATCAAAGAAGGTGACACAGACAATGAGCTGGACGTAGTCCCTTGGGCAGAGTAAGTGCTTGATTGGTGCTACTCCTGCTACTACTACTGTTCCTATGTCTGACTCTTTCGTTCCTGTGTTTGCTCAACGCTTATCATGGCTATCACGTTTGTAAATGCTCATGAAGTAGTCATGCTAGGAATCTGAACATCCCAGTGAATGAACCGAGTGTGTGTGTGTGTGTGTGTGTGTGTGTGTGTGTGTGTATGGCAGCATAGTCAAAGGACAAGTGGCTAAGAACTTTACATGTATTGTTGAATCACCAATTATCCCTTCAGTTAGGTCCTAGTATAACCTTCTTATTACATATGAACCATCGGAGGCTCAAAGAAATCAATAACCTAAATAACCTCAGCTAAGTGGGGACATTCAAATGCAGTGGAGATATCTCACTCTCCGTGATTTGAACAAATATTAGAGAGGGGACTCAGGTGTCAGATAGGCTGGGCTGGGACTGAAGTTGGGAACACGTTGGGGAAGGGAGCAAGGAGGACGGAGGAGGTAAGAGAGATGATTGTGGAAGTTCAGGTATCTCTGTGCCTCTGTGAATCTATATGAATCTATGTTGCTTCTGTTGCCCCAGGGTCAGCAAATGACTTAAGAGCGTTCACAGAGACAAAACAGGACAGTGAGCAGGGGTGCATTTATTTAGTGCTGTCTTTGTGGCAGGCACTGTGTCAAATTGTCTGTCTGGGTGATTTTGCTTTGTCCTCACAGATACCTAGGGAAGAGACTATTTTATCCTATTTTACAAATGCAAACACTGGGGCTCAGGGAGAGTGAATTACTTGTCCGTAATGTCACAACTTCAAAATGTCTGGGCTGCAATATGGAGTCAAGTCTACTTGTTTTAAAAGTCAACCCCAATGAGATTCTTTCTTACTGAAGTGACAGCAAAAAAGAAGGCAACGTTATAAAATCTAACACTTCTCTTGCCTACTTTACCTTCTTTCCTGGTGTAAAGAGATGGGCATAAGGAGAAAATTCATCCCAGAATTTTCGTGATAGACATTCCAAAAATCCACCCAAATTTAAACAGGGTAAGTCTTCTGTTGCATGGAGAGACAAACACTAGGGCTCACTGTCATTGGTCTTTACTAGCCAAATATCTGTAGGAAGACATTATTGTGGACAGAAAGTATCTCGGTGGAGAATATAACCCGATATAGTGACTTTAGTACCCTCTGTGACATTACACAGAAGATGGATGTCACAAAAATGATTTAGAATCTGGCAACCATCAGCTGATGATTTATTATGAAGCCTCACTATTGAATGGCTCTCCATTTTTTAATCACGTGGCAGATATTTGGATGGATAAATGCAGATGCCATTTATTGAACACCGACTGTGTGTGGGGATTTGTTTAAAATCTTCATATTCACCTTCTCTTTATAAACTCCCAACAAACACCTGAAGTAGCACTATTATTTTCTCCACATCTTACGGGAGGCAACTGAGCCTCAGGCAAGGCAACTGACTTTCAAGCTCCGGCATCCAGCTTCTGCAGGTTTTGAAAAGTTTTGCTTATAATTCTTCTCTTAGGCTGCCATCTTAACTATTTAGCCATGACTGATAGATACCTACAAGTCAAAGCAAAAGTTGTACTGCCCAGGATGAATCCATGTATAAGATCACAGGAGATAGGTCCGTTTTGAGTGGACAATGTGAGAAATAACTCTTCTGTCAGTTAGAAAGAATATAGAAGTTGCTAAATTTACCAAGCATAGTGGTACATACCTGTACTCCCAGTCAACTCAGGAGGCTGAGGCAGGAGAATTACAAATTTGAGACCAACCTGAGCAACTTAGCAAGACCTTGTCTCAAAAAAAAAAAAAATTGCTCAGGCCTGTAGTTATTTATGGAGTTTTCCTAATATGTACAAAGCTGCAGGTTTAATTCCCAGCACCACACAAAGTGGCTAAAATCAGGAAAATGATGCTTTCTGAACTCTGAGAAAATAAGAGGGCCATGTAGCCTTCATCCCTAGACCTTCTGTCTCTAAGGATGAGAGCAATGTTTTGGGAATCAGAAATAGAATGGAAATCTGCTTAGGTTTTCTCTGCTGTTTGAGGAGGAATTAAATCACAAAGGGGATAACTCAGTTCATTAGTGCTAAGAAAACACCCAACTGTTATGCAGACAACTCTGCACATTATGTCATGTGATCTGCCCTGACTCTGGTGTCCTTGGTAGGGTCTTGGTGGAAGTCATGAGATTTGCTGCTTTTGCTGGAGTGATGACTGGGGTTCCATGATCAGGAGTGTAGGGGCACTTGGAGAGACATCATGGAAAACAAAAGTGTTCATCTCTCTCTGGTCATCACTCAGCAGGTGCTCAGTGGGTGGAGGGAGTCCTTGGGTCACTAGGTGAAACTGCTCAGGAGCCCTGATAGCAAGAGGAAGCAGTGATTGAAACAAGACTGATTCTTCTGTCTTTATAAAGGTTTATGCTCTTTTGCTTCTATTCCCCTGCATGTTCATTATTGTACCAGGAGGGAGACAGAGAAAAGCATTTTAGTACCAATAAATAGATAAGGAAACAGTGGCCTAGAAAGCCTAGGTGACTAGCTCAGGGAAGCCCCAGCAGTTGGCACACATGTTTCTCACTAGGAGCCCACTGTCCCACTATGAAGCACAGGCATCGCCTAGCCCTCTATTGGCATTACCTTCCCCTGCCCTCTCCTGCACCCCACTGGAAGAGACTGTGAAGGAAGATGTAATGGTTCAGTGCATACACTTTGACCTACTCTCTAATTGTCAGGTGGACGATTCAGCAGCTACCAGAGTAAAGAGAGAGAATTTGAGTGAACCACATAGACTCAAAATGCATCCAAGTGGTCCTATGAGTCTCTGTCATCCTAGGATTCTGGAGAACTAACACTAGCCACTTGCTGGCCAGGTAGTGTCCTACACACCTGAAGTCATCACGACAGCTCAGATGGACAATGCTTCAGAGTGGTGAGACCCCTTCCTGGCTTTTCTGTCTGCATGATTTCCATTGGCTACTTAGAGAAATGTTCCTGTGTGCGAGCATTTTTGCCTTGTGATTTCAGATTTGTTCAAAGAGTCCCCAGCTAGACAGGAACCTCTTCCTTTGGGGACCCAAGAAGCTGGCTTGCACTGGCAAAGTCTGTTCTCTTCTGACCAGATCTTTCAGGGGTTTTGTGGATAAGACCATGAAGCAGATTTCCTCAGATATTCTGGATACTTCCTCTAGTCTGTGACTCTGGGGGATATTTTGCCTCATTAGAAAAAGACATATAGGTGGGATATGGACTGATGGGCAACAGGATTGCCCATGGGAAAGGAAGATGGACCTCCCCAGGGAATGAGGGCTAGCAGGAGAAGTCCTGCCTGTAGGTACGGGTGTGGTCTGTGGAGCTGCAGGCCAGACTGAAGGTGGGAAGAGATTTCCTCCAGCTGCAGGCAAGAGGGTAACAATAGGGAAAAGTGACACTTTGGAGCTCCTGTTAGACAACGCCTTCCCCTGACTGGATGACGTGTCATGGTCAAGTTCCCTGCAGCTAACTGTTTCTGAGACCTGAAGAGGCCAATCTGTGCCTCTAATAATCATACACAACTACGCCAGCATCTGTTATAGTTGTGTATGATTATTAGAGGCACAGATTGGCCTCTTCAGGTCTCAGAAACAGTTAGCTGCAGGGAACTTGACCATGACACGTCATCCAGTCAGGGGAAGGCGTTGTCTAACAGGAGCTCCAAAGTGTCACTGTGGAGAAATAGGGACTCTATTACACTGCTGGTGGGAATGCAGACTGGTGCAACCATTGTGGAGAGCCGTTTGGAGATTTCTCCGCAAATTAGGTCTAGAGGTTCCATTTAAACCAGCTATTCCTCTTCTGGGTATTTTCCCAGAAGATCTAAAAACATCATATCACTCTGATATATGTGCACCCATGTTTATAGC